>CABHPQ010165983.1:31893-45128 GCA_902168405.1 Peromyscus aztecus
GCATGTCACCTCAGCATGGAGAGCTCGCATGTCACCTCAGCATGGAGAGCTCCCATGTCACCTCAGCGTGGAGAGTTTGCATGTCACCTCAGCGTGGAGAGCTTGCATGTCACCTCAGCATGGAGTGCTCGCATGTCACTTCAGCATGGAGAGCTCCCATGTCACCTCAGTGTGGAGTGCTTGCATGTCACCTCAGCGTGGAGCGCTCGCATGTCACCTCAGCGTGGAGAGCTTACAGAGCAACTGTTTTGTTTTCATTATCACGGAGAGTATCAAGCGAATAAGAAAGATTCAGTTAAATGAAGGCAGAACTCTCACTACTGAAGTCACAAATCGCTGTCACCTGTCATCAAAGGGTTTCTGAAATGCCTTCTTCTCGGGAGCTGTTTGAAAACCGAATGGCACCCTCTGCCCAAAGCGGTGTACACATTGAAGCTTTTGATTTAGTCTGGTGGATCCCAGATCCGGCCATGGCAGGGTCACTTGGAGAGCTCACCAACAACAGAATACTTGGTCAAACAAGGACAAAGTGCTGTCTGCCCCGTGTGTGCACCCATGAAGTTATCAGCAAAGTGACGCTAAGTATCTTTGTCACCACCCGAAACATTTCCTGCCTTTACAGTATTCCTTTTCACCATTCTCTAGACAAATATCCTCTGCTTTCTGTCAGTACACATTTATGTGTATTTCTAGAACTTTATCTAAGTAGACCACTCTGTGACCTGTAATACTGCACCTGACTTCATGTCTTCATTGTTGTATCTCAGTAGTTCATTTCTCCTTCCCTCCCTTCCTCCCTCCCTCCTTCTTTCCCTCCTTCCTCCCTCCCTTCCTTCTTTCTTTCTTCCTTTTTTTCACCAAGCAGTGTTCCATTATTTGTGTGTGTGTGTGTGTGTGTGTGTGTGTGTGTGTGTGTGTGTGTGTTTGCACTGAAGCATTACTCTCTTAATTATGGCAGCAGCAAGACCTAAAATCAGGTTGTATTCATTCTCCAGCTTTGATTTTAGTTTTCAAGGATGTTTTGGCTCTGCTTGCTCTTTGCATTTCTGTATGACTTTCAGAATCAGCTTATCCGTTTCTTCTTGACTGCCAGGATTCTGATTGACTAAATCATTAGATCAACTTGGAAAGACTTGCTTTTTTTTTTCCTTTTGGTTTTTCGAGACAGGGTTTCTCTGTGTAGCTTTGCGCCTTTCCTGGATCTCACTCTGTAGCCCAGGCTGGCCTCGAGCTCACAGAGATCTGCCTGCCTCTGGCTCCCGAGTGCTGGCATTAAAGGCGTGCGCCACCTGCTGGAGGGATAGTTCAGCCGTTCAAAGGCTAGGCTCACAACCAAAAATATAAGACTTGCTATCTTAACAACACTGAGTCGTCTAGGACTGGAAATGACATAGTTTTCCATCAGCTTTACTTCTAAACTGTCTGACTAATATTTGGCAACAATATTTTTACAACATTGTACATACCTCTTGTCAATTTAGTAATCAAAATTTTTATGCTATTATAAAGTTTATTTTCCAATGGTTTGTTTCTAGTATTTAGATATGTGACTGATTTTTACGTGCTGAACTTTTTTATTCTGAAACCTTAACTAAACTTACTTCTTTTCTAGTAGTGTGGTTTTATTCTTTTGTTTTTTTCATTTGTTTAGCTCTTATGACAATTTTCTTTCCCGTTTAGATGCCATTTCTCCTTCTCCTTATTTCCCGTACTGCAATAGAGTGTCTATAAGAAGTGACAACTGAATGTGACCATGATAAACAGTGGTCTGTAATTTTCTCATATTTTTTCATGGAGTTTGTATCAATCTAATATTGTCTTTATGAAGTTTGTTAAAAATTCTTCCTGTTTAGTTTTCTGTAAAAGTCTGAGAAGAATTGGATTATTTTCTGGTAGATTATTTCATTGGTAGAAGTTACCAGTAAGCCAGGTCGATCCAGAATTTTCTTTGTGCAGAAGCTTTAGTCACATAGTTTTCTTTCTTTAACAGATATTGGGAAACTTGATTAATCTATTTCTTTTTAGCAACCTCTGGTATTGTGTCTTTCAAGGGATGTATCTCAATCATCTAAATTGTAAATTTACTAACTTGAAGCTACATATAATTTCCCTTAATTAAGATATATCCATAAATACCTGTAGATTCTGTAGTGATGACTCCTTTCTTGTTCTTACAATTGGTCATTTTTATCTTCTCTTTTTTTTTTTCCTAATCAACCTGGCTACATACTATTACTCTTCTTTATTTTCTCAAACAACCAGCTTGTAATTTCATTGATTTTTTTTTTAATTCCTCCATTGAAAATTTCATTTATTTCTGCTGTAATGTTTAGGGTTTTGTCTTCTGTTTGAGTTTCGTTTGTTCTTTTTGGGTTTCTTTTTAATGAAGCCATGGCCTATCTCCTTCTGGAAAAGGAAGTGGGTAGGGTCTTATTATATTGTCTAAGCCACAAGCCCACAATCCTGTCTCAGTCTCCCAAGTGCTCAGATTACCAAATGTCCACCACCTCACCTGGCTTTTGTTGTTGTTAGAACTTAATGCCATAAATTTTATTTTAGAGCGGGGAGGTGGTGGTGCACGCCTTTAATCCCAGCACTCGGGAGCCAGAGGCAGGCAGATCTCTGTGAGTTCGAGGCCAGCCTGGTCTACAGAGTGAGTTCCAGGACAGGCTCCAAAACTACACAGAGGAACCCTGTCTCAAACAACCAAAAAAAATTATTTTATATCTTGATCTAAAAGCATCCTACATATGTTTATATATTGTATTTCAATATATATATATTCACTTTCATAATTTGAATTTCATTTTTGTTTCTTCTTTGACCCATGGGCTATTTTGAAAACTATGATTTAGTCACTTAAGTATTTGTTGGGCTTTATAGATATCTTTTCTGGTATTGGTTTTCAATGTAATTACTTTGTGGTCAGAGAAAATACATTGTGTGACTTAGATATTTTTAACAATAACGAGACTTGCTTTATGTTCCAGAATATGGTCCAGAAAGGTGAGGCTTCTACTGTTATTTCAAAAGACTATATATATAATTTCAAAAGACTATATATGTAATTCCATCTCTGGTTGAGTGTCACCTTTGATAAATAACAGTTAAAATTGTACGGCAGTGATGTCCAGCTCTGTATTTGCGTTGGTTTGGCTATGATTTAGTTCCTCCAACTCGCATTGTTAGAAGGTTGGTCCCCAGTGTAATGATAGTAACAGGTGCTGGCACCTTTCAGGGATTAGTGAGGTGAGAGGTCCTTAGGTCATCCAGGGTTTTCTTGCCATAAGGATTAACACAGTTCTCATGGGATTCCAGCTAAGTAGGCCTCAACCTTGCATCCTGGCTTGTGACATGATCTTTGACTGGTACTGGCTCTACTGCCATTGCCCTGGTATCTGGTGTGGAGTCCTCACCAGCTCTGGGCTCATGCCGGCACCGTGCCTTTGAATCTTCCAGACTTCTGAGATAGGTCAATCTTCTTGTTGTTGTTGTTCATAAGAACTCAGCCTAGTGTTTGATATAGTAGCAACAAATGGATGAATACAATGTCCTTATTGGTTCCTATCTACTTGTTACATCAGTTATAAGTTGAAGTCCCTGACTAATTGATGATGGACATTGCTTTCTAGTTTTAGTAGTAGATATGCTGCTTAGACACAGCTTGATCCTTTTCATGGTGCTTTCAGAGTTGGTCAGTGGGATCAGGGAAGTGTTTGTACAAAGCTAATTTTTCAAACTCCTGACAAAATCTTGTGCATACTCAACTTAACACTCAGAATTGTGAAGATCTGTCTACACAGCTAACAGAAACAAATAGTCCCTGGTTCTGTGTCTGCCCTGAATACAATTCAACAGATATCTCTTGTAATGTCCTCCCCATCTGACTCTGTAGTCCATCCAGTCTTTAGGACTACATTTGGTAAAATACGGCCTCTTCAAGTTCAGCCTAGTCATGGAGAAGCCAGGGCCACAACGTTTCTCACGAACCGATGATGTCATTATCAGCCTGTGGGGCTCTGTTTTAACTTTGCTCACATCATCACATACCTGCATAACTGAACTTTTGGATTCCCACTCCAGAACATCTCATGCCAAGCATGCTGGCAGGAAGCCACTGATTCTATTGTTATGTGCCTATGTGTGTGTACACATGCGTGTGAAGGTGCATACGTGTATATATATGCTTGTGAGTGCTGTGGCCAGAAGGTGCTTTCAGATGTCTTCTTCAGTTGCTCTGTCTGTCTGTCTGTCCATCTGTGTCTCTGTCTCTGTTTCCTTCTCTCTGTCCCTCCCTCTCTCCGTCCTTCCCTATCACTATGTAGCTCTGACTGGTCTGAAACTTGTATTGTAGACAGATTGGCTTTACACTCAACAAAGCTTTGCCTGCCTCTACCTCACAAGTGCTAGAGTTAAAAAAAAAAAAAAAAAGGCCTGCACCACCCAGCCCTTTCTGAGATGGTGTCTTTAATTGAACATGGATTTCTTCAATTTGGCTAGGCTAGCTGGCCAATAAGCTGCAAGGATCCTCCCGCCTCTGCCCCCTACCAGTGCTGAGGTTCCAGACAGATGCTCTTATGCCTGGCTCGCACAGGGGTGCTGGGGTCCTGAACTCAGGTCCTCATGCTTGCATGGTAAGCACTTTACCAGCTGAGCCATGGTTCTCAAATTCTAATGTCTACATGGTCATTTGAATTATGCAGATTGAGCCCATTCTATCTTTATTTTTATTTATTTATTTATTTATTTATTTATCTATCTATCTATCTATCTATCTATTTATTTATTTATTTATTTATTTATTTATTTATTTATTTATTTTGAGGCAGGGTTTCTCTGTAGCTTTGGAGCCTGTCCTGGAGTAGCTCTGTAGACTAGGCTGGCCTCGAACTCACAGAGATCCGCCTGCCTCTGCCTCCCGAGTGCTGGGATTACAGGCATGCACCACCACCGCCTGGCCCATTCTATCTCTATAACCAATAGAAAATCAAACATTTGCTTTACCTTGCCACAAAACAAAACTTTTTTTAAAAAAAATTATATTCTTATAAGGAACACAACAAGTCTGTTATCCATCAGCTCTTATGTGGTGAAGTTTAGAATGATTGACATTCTTCCCAATAGTTACACAGTATCCTGTATTAGTTAATTTCCGTTGCTGTAATAAAACACAATAACCAAGGGAACTTGTAAAGAGGAGGGTGTATGGTTCCAGGGGGTGAGAATCTAGCGCCATCACAGACTGGAGGCATGGCAGCAGGCAGGCACGTGAGCCAGAGTGGGGACTCTGAGCTTGGACCGCAAGCAGGAAGCAGAGAACAAACTGGAAGTAGGCAATGCTTTTAATCTCAGAGCCTGCCCCCAGTGTTTTAATCCCTCACCCCCTCAAGCTCCCCGAACATCACCATCAACCGGGGACCAAGTGATCAACTACTCAAACCTAGGGGGGACATAGCTCACTCAAATCCCACATATCTCCTCAAAAAATGACGTTTGGGAGTTTATTACCAGACGCCTCTGTTTGGGGCTGTCAGGGTGGCAGTCCCCAGAGTGCATATTGACTAGAGAATTTATCTACGATGCTTTGATGAGCGGTGGTGTGACTTTTCACTGGGGTTCAAGTTCCCCACTGACTGGTGAGGTGTGTAGCTAAGTTCTGCTCTTAGGAAGGTGGGACTGAACTGTGAGAAGTCTTTCCCTTAACTACCACACACATCTGTTTTGGTTAGCTAAGATGAAATATTTTTAAATCTGTTATCTAATTTGCAACGTTTTTATGATCAGTAGCTCACCAGCTAGTGAGGGCACCACCTTACCTAGAAAGAATGACACCTTCTGCGCTCTTTGTTGATTGCAATTTATATTCTAATAAAAACGAGAATGTAATACATCATAGGTGTGTGTGTGAGAGAGAGACAGACAGACAGAGACAGAGAGATAGAGACACAGAGAGAGAATCCATGTAGTTCTGATGTTCTCAGCTCCTTCTCATTAAGGCGCCATAAATCCCTTTTGTATTTGATGCTACTGTTTATGAATTTTTCTCTCAAAATAATGTTTCAAATGTATTCAGTTTGGCAGTAGTAACCAAAAATTGCATCAAAACATAATCATAAAATATGTTTAAAATGGGCTGGGGAGATGGTTCTGTCAGTGCAGTGCTTACCCAGTAGGTGTGAGGACCTGACTTAGAGCCTCGGAGCTGTTGTAAAAGCTGGGTGTGCTAGCGCGTGCCTGTAATACCTGTGCTGGAAGGCAGGCGCTTGGGGTCCTTACTGCTCCTTGGCCGGCTAGCCTCTGCGAGTTGTGAACTTTCTGTGAAAGACCCTTCCTCAAAAAAAACAAAATAGAGGGTCTGGAGAGATGGCTCAGTGGTTAAGAGCACTGGCTGCTCTTCCAGAGGTCCTGAGTTCAGTTCCCAGCACCCATATGGCAGCTCACAACTGTCTGTAACTCCAGTTCCAGGAGATCTGACACTCTCATGCAGACATACATGGAGGCAAAACACCTATGCACGTAAAATAAAAATAGATAATTAAAGAAAATAATTTGTCTTGGTAATGAGACAAGACAAGGTCAAACTATACCTTTAACAAAAATACGTTAGCCAGGCATGGTGGCACAGGCCTTTGATCCCAACACTTGGGAGGCAGAGGCAGGCAGGTATCTGTGAGTTCAATTCCCAGCACCCACATGGCAGCTCACAACTGTCTGTAACTCCAGTTCCAGGGGCCGACACCCTCACACAGACATACATGCAGGCAAAACATCAATGCACATTAAATAAATAAATAAATAAATAAATAATAAAAAATAAAATAAAGAGGTATCCAGGAAGATGCCCAAACATCAGCCTCTGGCCTACACATGCACACACATGTGAACACACATGCACACACACAAACATACACACATGCACCCACACGTAAAAATGCACACACATATGTAGGAATATACATGTTAAAATGCATATGTTTAAAATCAAGCTGTGATATCATAATATAAATGCTTCCTTACTAGCATAATAAAATAAAAAAGGTCTAATAAGCTCTGATAACTATAATTTTTATCTTGAATAAGCTGCTAAATCCATTTTGACCTTTACAATAAAGTTTTAATAAAAAAAAAGGAAGTTATGGACTCCATGAATTCTAAGAACATTTCCAACTTTCTTGAGTTTTAGTGAGAACTTAGTTCTAAATCACAAAAGAATTCACTAGGCAAAAGTAAAATTTGGAGGAATCTGAGAGGAGGGAATGAAGTTCTCATTTTCTCATGGTGCTCGGTGAGAGACTTTGCTAAGCATTATGGTATGCATCCTTTACATTGCATTATTCTCTGCTGAGTTCTCACTGTTCTCTTCAGAGAGCCATTAACTAAGAAGACAAGCATGGCTTGACCAGGTGGCTCCAAGCTCACGAAACCCACTTCCAGTGTTAACAACAGCAACCACGACAGAAACACAGCAACGTAAGGAGACAGTTATACGCCACAATGAAATCCCAATTCATAAGGACCTAGCCGGTGGCAAGTTTGGACGCTTCACATCAGGTCCCCTTTGAGTTATCTTAAAAACTTGTCAAAGGCTGTGGTTGGTGAAAAGATATAAGAAAATGAAAACATGGAATAAAATCAGATTCTTAAAACACAAGGTTTAAAAGAGCCATACCCGTCACAGGTGTTCAGTACATATGCCAAACCTCATATCTGGGAGTTGCTAACTGGAATGCATGATTAGATTGAGTAATTGCACATGTCGGTAAAAAGCCATAATTACCCAAGAAAAAATGTATGCATTTCATCTGTGTAGGGCTCCTCCATTTAGTATGTCTTTTAAATTTTGATCAATTATAAATCTATTAGCATCTTGGAGAATGAAACGTTGTATGTCCTGGGGATCTTGACACATGTGACTTCTCCATCATTGTTTACTAAAAGTCAGCTTTAATCCTTAGGGTAGAGCGGGAAAATACTTTCGAGGTCCTAGTGAGAATTACGGAAGAGTGGGAGGGTGGGGCTTTGGGACTTTGTCAGAAAGTCTGTTGTCCCCTGTTTCTCAGAGACTGTGACAGTAGCCCACAGCTTATTTACACATGGAAAGTAACACTTCATAATACCTGGCAGCCTTCAAGAGTAGATTATATCTGTCCTTGTCTGAAGGGCTTTATAACAATATTGTGAGTGAGATGCTTTCTCCTGACCATCTGGCCGTTCTTAGGAGCCAATCTCTCTCAAAGTTTGATAGTGACTGCACTGGTTACACTAATCCTTTCAATGTTGAGCTGGAAAGGGTGAATACATCAATATCATATTCTTTTAGAGTCCATTTAATCCATACCCTGTTAGTATTTCATTTAATAGGGAAATTATCTCCTGTGGGGATGAAAAGTAATTTGTCAGAATCATTTCTTAAAATCTGAAGATTAATCCATGTAAATTTTTTAAAATAAAAGAAACCATACTTTTTTTTTTTTAAATTTTAAGCTTACTCATTAAGAATCTCAAAAAATGGGAATTCTGGACTTCAGTTTCACATACGTTTTAGAAATTATTTTCCAGTTTGTGTTCTGAAATTGTGCAGTGACCAAGCTTGGGTTGGGCCATAGCCCTGAGGAAGAGTTCACGCTAATTACAGTTGGTGCTTCAGCAAGGCTAATGAGGACATCTCAGGGTGTCCCTTGGTTTTTGACTTGGGAAGCTAGGAGGAGATTTATCCTGAGGTGGGGGTTTGTGAATTTTCTTTCTAAGAAATGATACTTTATGAACTAGTGGCTTCAAATGCTTCATTTTGCAGTTTGTGAAATCGTCATGTTCTCATTTTAACCTCTTTTACTTGGTGATAAACCCACTGTTGTTGAGGAATTTGGTGAGGAAGCTGGATGTTATTCCATACTGTGAAGTCTACACTTATTGTCAGATTAAAATGTCAAAAACTATTGATCCTTTCAAACTCACAGTTTAAAACTGTTCGCCAGTCCTCAGCTTCACCAGCTACCATCATGAGACCAAGTTTTTCATAGAAACTCCCTTTTCCTAAGTGGTTGACCTTTTGTGTTTAGAAATTTGGACTTGAGCAAGTTTCCCTTCTTGCTGCTCAATAACATACCATAGAGAGAAAGAGAGAGAGAGAGAGAGAGAGAGAGAGAGAGAGAGAGAGAGAGAGAGAGAGAGAGAGTCAGACAGACACAGACAGACAGACAGACAGACAGACACACACACACACACACACACACACAGGGGTGGAAAGAACCAGCAGGTGTGCACAAACAGGTTGGATGGAAGTGGTAGTTCTCTTTTGGGTGGGAGGCATCAGAGTTATTCTTAAAATCTTTTTCTAGAAGGTTTCACGGTGATTTGGGTGATTTGGAGAGATTTCTTTCTATCAAATGGGGATTGAAAGAACCTGCTTGTAACACGATTTAGAATAGACTCAGGGATTTCCATAAGGTTCGGCTAACGAGTTCTTAACCTAATGAAGGTTAGAGTTCTTCAGTACAATCCTCCTGTAATACTCTTTTCTGCTCCCAGTTATTGGGATTCTGCCATATCCCAAATTCAAGTCTGAGATGTAAATAATACAGTTAATTTTGGCGTGTATTATAATAGTGGTAAAGACAGTCAGAGGACTTGCTGTTCATTTGCTGTCCTTTGATTACCATCAACTTCTCAAGTCCCGTGTCTCCCACGATTTCCATAGTCTTAGAAACTGAATGTGCTGTGCAGCCCACGGTGCCTGTGCTGCTGTTGTTGCCTTTTTTTCCTTCTCCTAAATAGAAATGTTAGTGTTCCTGGAGGTTTTATGATGGCTTCATTAACTTTCGTTATCTGATCCATCATGGTCTTAAGAGAAAACTAAACAAATAGTGTATTTGTGGCTTACCCTGTTTAACCAACCTGGACGAGTCTTTCTTTCTGTTCGTCTCAGTCTGAGTGTTAGATTGCTTGGGTCCCAGTGTGAGGTCTTCAGCCACTAACAGACTCAGCTGAGTGTTGAGGAAATGCAATTCCAGGGCCCTCAGACCTTTTCTCGCCTCCTTGTCTCTCTCCTAAGAAAACCGTGGCCATCCGTCTACTCTCTGCCATGCTCCTTTTCCTTCAATCCTCCCTGCTTAGTTATTTGTAGGATGAGAAGACAAAAACACCTGAAGACGAAAACGCCATAATTAAAAGAGAATTCCACTGAAGTGAAATGATTATCATATACTATAAGAGCACTTATCTTTCCAAATGACTTTGTACCGTTCACATGATTGCTCTAGTGTTACAGCTACGGCAATTCTTGTTGTGGTCTCTCCAAACTGTAGCATTTTGTCCTGATTACATTGGGTGGCAGTGAATCTTTCTTAGTTTTAGGTTTTATTTTGGGGAAAAAATTCAGGTTATTTGCAACTGATTTTGGTGATTTCTGTGGATAAAATTATGCGAAGCAACGTGCCTTAATATGCATACGCACCTAGACGTAGGAAACTAATGTAGTTTCCTTAAGTGTTTGGAGGAACAATATTTTGGATAATTGAAAGAAACTGAAAAAGCTGAAAAGAAAGCCTTGGACCTTTTATGAAAAAGCCTTGTAAGTTATATATTTCAATACCCTGGTGAAGTTAAGACAGAAAGATGAACCAACTCGTCTAGTGCTCATGATTAGTGGTTGAGAGCAAGTCAGGAGGTCCTGAGAAATGCATTTCTTTTTCTGTGATCATGCCTGTTTGTCCTCATCCATGGAGTGAGCTCTGATGATCGAGTTCAGTCTTATATGTGAAGCTTCTTAAAAGAAAACCTTTTCATGCATAGCGCTTCTTAAATCCTTGATTACCTCCAAATTCTATTGGTGAATTATGTCTATAGTCTAATTTTTCTTCTAATCAGAAATCCATTAAAAAGAAGTAAAAATTTGACATACCTTTTGAGCCATTTGGACAATTGAGGCTACACTCAATAGTTCATGAGAATACCTTCCAAAACGAAGGCCTGTGGAAGCACCAGGCCAATGTCCTCATCCTCTGTGTTTGGATCTACCTTTCAAGTACATTTCTTTTACAAAATCACCTGTCTACTTACTTTCCCAAATCTGAACTTTAAAGAAGTTACTAAAGTATTAGCAATAAGTGAACCCAGTTGCTATCATACATCCTGTACCTAAAATACATAGTCTATGAAGTATTTAGAAAAAAAAAAAAAAAAACCCACAACAGGTGAGGAAATTAAATAATATTTTGTGGTGAGGAAGACAGGAGTGGGGGGGGGGGGGGGGGGGTGGGAGGCTCTCAAAATTGCAAAGGTCTTTTTCCATTTAAATAACCTTGAAGATCTAACGGAGAGTAGAAAGTCTGCAGTTGGTTTTCATTCAGTATTGAGATGATGGAGTAATGGTATCCAAATGTCAGTGCCCACATGGTACCAGCCTGGGACAAGCAGGCAGTGGCGACATTCTAGCTGAGAGAATAGAGGTGGTGAACTGAGTATATTATTAAGCTCAGTATATCCAGGCATTTGATACTAAAGTGCTGTTTTAAAGATTTATTTTGTTTTGAATTCTGTTCGTGTGTGTGTGTGTGTGTGTGTGTGTGTGTGTGTGTGTGTGTGTGTATGTGTGTGTGTAAATGCAGTTGCCCTCGGAGGCTGGAGATGTCAAACTTCCTGGAGCCAAAGTTAAAGGTGGTTGTGAGCTGCCTGACGTGGGTGCTGGAAACCAATCCAGGTCCTCTGCTAGAGCAGTAGAAACTGTTAACCACTGAGCCAGCTCTCCACCCTGTATAAAATGCTGTCCTTGAAGTAATGATAATAGATCGTCACTGTTGTTTTTAAAGTTTCTTACATAGCCAAGTTTGGTTCTCAGACTTTAAAAGTCACCCAGCTCAATGCTCCATCCTTTTCGAATGCAAAGTACTCATTACAGACTTTGAATGATTTTTACTGAAGTGGGATAACATTTTCAAGGTTTTTTCATTATGACCCCTCAGTATTACTCTGAGAGTCGGGGCTTCTAAAGTTTATCTTTAAAAGTTCACCAATGGCTGTTTCCAAGCAGTGGCTTGCCCCCTCAGTCTGTTTCTTCTGTGAGCACCCCAGTCTTCCTTTCAAGCTCGGGCTGCTCCTGTAGACTCGATTGTCTGTCAGCATTGCCGACTGGTAATGAACTGATGTGCTGTGCAGCATCTTGCAGCACAGCTCTGTGGTCTCAAACATCATTCTGGTGGCGGCTCCTTTATGATCAGAACAACATTTTGCCTGGGTAGGAAATTCATTCCATGCACACAGGCTGTAAATTCCCATGGCAGGGCAGGCTCATCTGTGAAAGAACATTTTTATTCTCATTTACCTCTTTGATTATATTCAGAATGTCCCAGCAATGCTGATGAGATCATTCTAAGTCTTAAAAACATTTTTGCTGTTGTTTTCATCATTTCCAATAACATATAAAGGCTTAACTCACAGTGGAAATGGTAGAGGATTCTCTTCCTTTTCTCATTGGGAAGCTAATTTGGGGAAGGAAGGCTTATATATGAATCTTTTAAATTTTTTTTTTTTACAATTAGCAGCATCTATGCTTATTTCTTAACTGAACACTCAGCTGCTCTTGCATGTACATATTTGCATATACTGTGGGTACTATGCATGAGCATTCAAAGCCACCCATGATTTACACGACATACAAACAAGAATTTGATTTATTTTAAATTTGACCAATAATGAATTAAAAGAATAGAAAATGTTATAAATTATTGATACACTTTTAGTGAAAGCTAGCATTTTATGAGAATCAACATGGGTAAACACGTGACATGACTTATGTGAAGAAATGTGTGACTGATGCAATTATATATGTCTCCTTGGCATAAAAGAATTCCCTACTTGTGCATGTATAATTATAATTTGAAAATATTCTGATTTTTTAATCATCTATTTTTCCAAATGAATTATAGAAATGAGATTTTTAGCTTTTTATTATGAAATTTCCAAGTCCATAAAGTAATGAAAATGTACAATGAAAACAAGATATTCATTACTTACCTCAGTAATCAAAGCATGGTCAGTCTTATTTTATATCTCGTTTCCCGTGTCCCATCATTGGTTTATTTAAAAAAAAAGTCAAATTCCAGATATCATTTCATTCTTGAATTGTATATTCTTTCATAAATTGTATATTTTCTTAGTCACATCAAATTCACAAAATTCAAGTTTCTCTACCTTTTGATTATCTCACAGTATCATTTTTTTTTTTTTTTTTTTTTTTT
>CABHPQ010165984.1:6675-30445 GCA_902168405.1 Peromyscus aztecus
ACACACACACACACACACACACACACACACACACACACACACACACAGAAACCCAAGCAAACCAAGAATTCTTTTTATGTTCAGACTTTGTATGTCTAGGAAGCTGTCCAATATAATCAGAAATTTGCTAAGTATAACTCCTCATATTTATTTGTAGAATATCTGCGTGTATAATTTTTTTTTTAGATTAGTCAGTTGTTGCTAATTACTTTAAGATGCAGAGAAAGAAAGAAGGAGAGATAGCTGATGCATGAAAAGAGTTACTCTAATACACGTGTCTCTTAGCTCCAGTCTTGGTATCGTGTTTGGCAGCTAATTTCACGTGGACCCCAGTATTTCACTGTGTAAATGGGACAGTGTCTTTCTGGTATGGGCTCGAATGTGAAGGGGAATATCAGTGCCTTTGGCCTGTTTTTCAGGGTGTGCTCCATGGTGCAAGGTGAGCTTTCATGAAGGATTCCCAATTTGCTAGGAATTCTGAAGTTTGTGATTGAAAAAGACATTGAAAACAGAGTTCACCTGCATTGCCAGACACTGCCTTTGAAAGCCGTCTTCTTCCTCCTCCTTTGTGATCCGGCCTTTTAAAGTCATTGGCCTTATCTGGAGGTTGAACACATAGAGAAATAATTCCTGAGGGATTGTGAACACCAGGGTGCTATTTGAGATCAATTTTCTTCCTTTTGTATTGTGGGGAAAGTATTGAAATAAGAGAAAGGAAAGAAGAAAGGAAGAAAAGAAAGAAAAAGAATATATTTATCTCTTAAAAGGAAGGTTCTATTGGGGTGGAAAAAAAAAAATCTCACATCACCCTTATACTAAGTGGAGATTTTTTAAAGAGCATCTGTGTGTGGAAAATTTTAAAGTCAAAAATAACAGAAAGGGTGAGAAAACAATGCCTTGTCACTTAATAATTTCAAATAAATTTGGCTTCTAACATGTTTCAGTTTTTATATCCACATGGGGATTTGGCATTTATTTTGATAGAGATGATGACTTGGAAAAATACTCATTATTGCTACAGAATTGCAGGGTTGCGTCACCTGGGTGGCAGAGCAGAAGGCTCTAGCTAATGTGTTGTGGTTAACTTTTCCCTTCAGTAGCAAATATTGTAGACTGTGCACATATTGTGTAAAAATAATTAGCAAGTGTTTTGGAGGTGGAGAGTCTGTTTCTTCTCCATGAGCATTGATGAAGTTGAACTGTGTGTGTGTGTGTGTGTGTGTGTGTGATAACAGCTATGTCACTAAGATGTTGACTGCATAAATATTTTTGCTGAGGTTTTCATCAGCTTTAAAGAGGTATTATTTATTCAAGGAAAAGTGTTAGGAATGTAGTTCCGTTGCCTTTGATATGTCTCTTTCTGGGGTGAATTTCCCCCATTCTCAGTTCCGTTCAGTGGAGTCCACTGTCTTATATGCTTTGGTCAATCTTCTCAGGAATGGTGGAGTTTCTTTGTAAGGCCATCCAGGGTCAGGGGTCTCCAGGGTCTTGGTGTGTGTCCTCCAACCATGACAGGGGTGCTTTAGTATTTGTGTGCCATATATGAGGAGGGAATCTGTGCAAGCTTTGTGTTACTGTGACCAAATGCCTGACAATGCAGCTGAAGAAAGGAACTTCTATTCTGCTGCACTGCAGGAATGTTTGATCAAAGAAGTCTGTTGTCATGGCCAGGACCGAATAGGAAAAGAGACAGAGAGGGAAGGAAGGGGGTGGGAGGTGGGGAGCCTGGAGAGGAAAGGAGGGGATTAAAGTCCCATTGTTCCCTTCAAATACAGGCCGGTGACCTGAAAACCTCCTACTAAGCACCACATCTTAAGGATTCCAATCTCACAGCATAGTGCCGGGGTGGGGGGGGGGGGGGGGGGGGGGGGGGGGGGGGGGGGGGGGGGGAGGGGAAGGGGGGGGGTTCAGGGTTGGGGGGTTGGCGGGGATGGGGAGAGTATGACCAAGCCTTGAACATGATGGGAAGACATTTAAGATCCAGATTCTAATGGGTCATCTGACTCTCAGGGACACTGAAGCCTTCAGCTTGTCTAGGTTGGACAAGTAGCTTTTTCATAAGCATGCCATAGTTGCTCAGCTAAGTTGGCAAATCCCTGTCAGGGTCATGTGCAGCAGTGTCTGCTGTAGGATACGGCAGATGCTAACTGTGCTTGAGGTTGCTTTTGGGTCCATGCATGGAGGGTTCTTGCGAATGTTTCCTGCGCTAATGTCTATGTGTCGCTTGCAAATAATGTTTTAATAAAAGGCCAAAGTGGGAGGTGTGGCGGAACAGCCACATGAGCACTGACCTTCCTTAGGTGTGCCTTTTACCAGGTACGTGGTGGCTTCAGCCACTCTCTTCAGCTCCCACGAAATGTGTGCTCATCTGAAGGGTGCTGCTGGTGACGGTGGAGCTGTGAAGGAAGTCTAAAGGGGAAGCTAGGTGGAAAGTGCAGAACAGTGCTCCGGTGGTGAGGTGGTGAATAGCTGTTGTTGGGTGCAGAGTCCTTCTTACTGGACACATTCAGCAATTTAAATGCCATGCTGCTTCAGATGAACTGTTGATGCAGCTCGTTTGGAAGGTTGTCTACTCTCTATAAAGTCTCTTAAAAAGTAATCTATACGTTGATTTACTTATTTAGTTACTTAGCATTTATTGATAGTTACAGCTAGCTTCCTGGGCTCTGTCAGTGTAAATGAGTAGCGAGAAATTACTATGGAATTTTATGTTCCAGATGTTTGGGAGATTGTAGTAGACTTTCTTTCGGTCACCAGCCAGCTCCCAAATCAAGACATGGAGACTTATTATTAGTTATAAATGCTCAGCCTTAGCTTATGCGTGTCCCACTAGCCCTTATAACTGAAATGAACCTGTTTCTCTTCATCTACATTTGCCTTGGGGCTTTTTACCTTTCTTTCCTTCTGTGTGTCCTACTCCATGTCTTGCTGGCTGGTGGCTGCCTGACTGACTGGTCCAGGGTGTCTCCCTTTTTTTTTCTCCCTCAGTCTCTCCTCATTCTATTCTCTTCAAGCCTAGATTCCTCTTACTTATTCTCTTTGCCCGCCAGCCCTATTTATCCCTCTCCTGCTTAGCTATTGGCCGGTCAGCTTTTTATTAGACCAATCAGGTGCCTTAGACAGGCAAAGCAACACAACTTTACATCATTAAACAAATGCAGCATAAACACATATAACACACCTTTACATAGTTAAAGTAATGTTTCACGACAGGAGATGGCTTGGGGGTAGGGGGGATGCGTAAGAGTGCTTGTGGCACGTGATTGAGAGCCTGGGTTTAGATTTTCAGCATCCATGTAAAAAGCCAGGTTTGGCGACATCCTCCTTTAACCCCAGCAGCGCACGGGTGTAGGAGTGTATGGGGGCATTGAGGGGTGGAAGGAGTTGGAAGCCGGAAACAGGAGGATTACTGGGGCTTCAGTGAGAGAACGTGTCTGAAGAGAGTAAGGCAGAAAACACTAGAGGACACCCAGTGCCAGTGTTCTCTAGCTTCTGAGTGTGTATGGGGATGTTCACACATCTGTGTACACACATATGTACACATGCACACACATACACACACATTAAAAAACAGAATTTTACTTATCACAAAAGGTTCGTGCCTTGGGACCCATAGAAGAAGGAAGTAGCCTTTGGGTCAGGTTATCCCTTAAGCCCTGAACAGTGTCTTTGAGCTCTTGTTTTTGTTAGTGAAGATTTGTTTGTGCCATTTAACCTAGTCATGCCCATACATACTCGCTTTTCTCTGTTGAGACATAGGGTCTTGAGAGCTTACCTTAGGCCTGAAGAGTCCCCATTTCTTTGGTCACCGGAACAGCACTAAATACTTTTTCTTTCTTTGTTCCATCTTGTGGTCCACAGGAAGGCACAGCATAGCTTGGTGGACATGGCCTGTTGCTTTTGAGGGTTTGTTAGCGGCTTGTTGGCCTTTGAGCATAAGGCATCGTCTTCCGAACTGTTGATGAGGTCAGCAGTGATTATGTACCTGTTCCTAAACAGCAGTGCAGAGCATCACAGTCGAAGTGGTACACCCTCTGAGAAGACAGCAGAAGGGAAGAGCAAGTTATATGTGACTTCTTAGAATCTAGCTTTTCAGCAAGGTCACCCGAACGCCAGATTTGCTGCTTTCCTTCATCTCCTTCGGTTTTCGAGATAGGCCATGGCTTTGTGTCTCCCAGGGAAGAGAGAGGGGATGCATTCCTGTCAGGGTAGCAAGCAAGCTTCCTTAGGGCCTTCTCTGTGGCAGTGCACTGGTCAAAACTGTGTCACATGGCTGCCATTTGCTTCTGAGGAAATCTGGGCAACACATCTTCTAGTCTTGGCATATCCCCTCCCAGAAAGAAGTCAGGATTGTAACTGGGAGACAAATAGTCATGACATCACACCTGGGAACTTTATTTTTGTTACTTCAAATGGATTTAGTCCTCGATTTCGTGACTTGACAATTATGAGTTGCTACTTTATTTATGGAATGCGTGAAGTCCATAATAGATCACTCCCAACCTAATAAAATCAGACTTTAAATTATGGCTGCAGGAGTGAAAAATTTCTACACATGGTTGTAAAATAATGGAAATTTCTCTTAGCTCTTGGAATAAATTGTTGGAAGTGTGATTTTGAAGTTCAAAACAGCTAAAGTTTGTTTAGCTGACCTCTGCCATCGAACTCATTCATAATTATTACCCATACACTCCCTTCTCTGACCTTCCATCTTTTCACAGATAAATCTGGAAGCCTGCCTCATAAAGCCGAGTTACTCTGGTTTTCCTTTGTGTCCTTTTTCTAGCTTTTGTATGCTTAGTCACTAAGTCAGATACGTTTTTTTTTTTTTTTTTTTGGTAAAGTTTGGCATTCTTTCTGTGTTAGAAGGGACACAGCTTATAGGACAGGGAAAATTGAAAAGGAAAACAAAATGATGACCTACTCTCTCTCCTTCCTCCCCTTCTTTCTCCTCACCTTCCTCTTTTCTTCCTATTAGAAATTATACATAAGACCATTGTCTTTTTGCTCTTTTTCTCCCCTTTCCTCCCTCTTTTCTCTTCGCTCTCTCTCTCTGTCTCCTCCCTTCCTAACTTTTGACAGTCTCATCGGTCCAGTTGCTCTAGAATCTGTGTGCAGAAGTACTACCTGCTCTTCTGGGTACGCCACTTTTGGCAGGGAGTTGAGTGCTGACACTGAGTACCATCATGGTCCATTTACGCGGTTCTGGGGACCTAAACTTAGGACATTCCTGCATGCTAGGCAAATACTCTACTCTACCAACTGAGTCACACCCTAGCTCACATAAGGCCATTTTCATGCTGGTATATAATGTACTTTGAGGGTATTCCCACCCTGCTCTACCCTGCTGCCCTCTCTTTAACCCTTCCCCCTCCTAATAGTTGCCTTGGTTTCCCACAGTTTTTCTTCTGCTTTCATGTCATTTTGTTCATTTGACTTTAAGTAGCTGTAAAGACTAGAAAACAGGCAATATTTGTCTTACTGAAACTGACCTTATTTGCATAGTGATTATTTCCAATTGTACTGTCTTGTAAATGGCCTAACTTCATTCTTTATGGCTATAAAAATTGCAGTGTATCTGTAAATCACAGTTTCCTCATTTCTTCTCTTTTGGCAGACACCTAAGTTGGTTCATAACTTAGCTACTGTGAGTAGTGTTGCAGTAAGCATGGATGTGCAAGTGTCTCTGTGGTGACTTGGAGTTCTTCAGTTAAACACCGAGGAGTGGTGTAGACAGGTCAGGTGATAGACTTTATTAGTTTGCTTTTTAGAAACCTCCATACTTATTTCCATAGTGGCTGAATTAGTTTGCAAGATTTTTTTATTTGTTCTTAAATTCTGTTTGTCAAGTATTTTGTTGAGGATTTTTTCATCTATGGCTATCAGATAGATTGGTCTGTAATTTCTTGTTGTGTCCTTTGAGTTTGTACTATCCCTTTCCTATTTGATGAAATAGTTTTAGAGGCATTGGTTCTTCTTTGAAGGTCTAGTAGAATCCACCATTGAATACATCTGGGCCTGAACTCTTTTAGTCAGGAGTTGTTTTGTTTTTTTAAGTGCTACTACAATCTAGTTGCTTGTTAGACATCTGTTTAGTTTGTTTATCTTGTCTTAGTTTAATTTTGATTTACTATATGCATCTAGAAATTCATTGATATCTTTTAGATTTCTCTACTTATTAGAATATATATTTTGGAACTTCACCAGTACCTTTTGTAATGGCTTTCTTTTCTTCTATAATATAGATGAAAAAGTATAGATTCTATACTTTCATTAATTTGGGTCTTCTTTATTCTGGGTAGTTTGGCTACGTACTTGCCAGTTGTTAACTTTTGTCAAGAGTCAACTCTTCATTACATGGATTCCTTGTGTTGTTTTTAACATTTCCATTTCACCAATTTCTGCCCTGATCTTAGTTTTCCTTTCTGGTTTGGGGTTTGGCTTTTTCTTGTTTTTCTAAGGCCCTAAGGTATAGATTACACTATTTATTTGAAATCCCTCTGATTCTTTGTTGTAGGCACTTATAGCCATGGAAATCTCTCTGATTCTTTACTATAGGCACTTACAGCTATAAACGTCTGTCTTAGAGCTGCTTTTATTGACTTCTGAGGGTTTTGGTATGTTGTATTGTCATCTCCATTTGTTTTTAGGGATTTAAGCTTTTGCTCTTGATTTCTCCAGTGATCCATTCATCTCTGTTTGTGCCTGTTCTGCAGTTTCTCTCGCTGTCTATTTGTATTTTATTTGTGATCAGACAGGATACAAAGAATGATTTCAGTCTCCCTGTATTTGTTAAGACTTGCTTCATTTCCTAATAGATGATCTATTTCAGAGAACTTTCCATAGGCTACAGAGAAGAATGTATATTGTTCAGTGATTGGTGTACTTTTCTGTAGCTGCTTCATAGGTCCGTTTGATGCATGCTGTCATTTAGCTTAGATGTTTCCCTGTCTGTATTCTGTGGGTTGGGAGTTGGGTATTGAAATCACCTGTTGTTAATGGTTAACGTGTCTTAGTTTTAACAAAATTACTGGTGCACCTGTGTTCAGTGTACATCTGTTTGGAATTGTAATTTTCTTTTGATGAATTTTTCCCTCATTCAATATGAAGTGACCCTTTCTATCTCTTTTAATTTTGATCTGAAGTATAGTTTTTCAGTTATTACAGCAGTGACCCATGATGACTTTCTAGTTCCATTTGCTTGGAATAGCCCTTCCCACCCTTTCACCCTGAGCTTGTACCTGCCTATGATGATAAGGTACTTTTCTTAGGCAACAAATAGATGGAGCCTGATTTTAAGTCTGTCTGCTAATCTTCCTTCTTTGATTGGGGAATTTAGTGCATTAGTTTTCAGAGTTACTGTTGAAAGGTATGTGTTGTTGGATGCTTGATTTCTTCCTATTTGTATTTGCCTTCTGCTGGGCACTAGTCATTCCTGAATGTGTTTGTCATTCTCCAAGGATTCCTCCAGGCATCTTCTAGAATATTAGGTTAGTGTTCGTGAATTCCTTCAGCTTGTTTATGTCATGGACAGTTCTCTCTCCTGTTCTGACAGTGTGGTAGTTTGAATGTAATTGGCCCCCATAATCTCACCGGGGGTGGCACTATTAGGAGGTATGGCCTTGTTGGAAGAAGTATGTCACTATGCGGGCTGGCTTTGAGGTTTCTTATGCTCAGGATACCACCCAGTGACTTGGTTCACTTCCTGTTGCCTGCAAGGTATAGTACTTTTAGCTACTCCAGCACCATGTCTGCCTGCATGCCACCATCCTCCCCTCCATGATGATAATGGATTGAACCTCTGAACTGTAAGTGAGCTACCCTAATTAAATGTTTTCTTATAAGAGTTGCCCTGGTCATGGTGTCTCTTCACAGCAATAAAAACCCTAAGACAGTTTGCTGAGTATCGTAATGTGGACCACCAATTACTGTCTTCCAACATTTGGAATACATCATTTCATGATCTTCTGGCTTTTAGGGTTTCTGTTGAACAATCTGCTATAATTCTAATAGTGTTGCCTTTATATGTAACTTGTAACTTGATGCTCTTCTGCTGAAACATTTAGTATTTTTCTCTTGGTGGGGAGATCCTTTCCTGGCTTGTTTGTTTGTTGTTCTATATACATCCCTAGTCTGGGTGGTCATCTCTTTCTCAAGATCTGTAAAGTGTTCAGTGGTGGTTTTATTAAATATAATGTTTGTGCCTTTAGCCTGAAGACACATTCTTATCATTTGTAAATTGGGTCATTTAATGGTGTCCTATGGAATTTGCATGTTCTGTCCATAATTTAAAAAAATTTGTCTTTTTTCTAATTCTTCTTTTTTTATTTGCCTTCCACTTAATCCATTCCATTAATAAGAATTTCTTTTGAGTTTTTATTTGACTTATTGAGGTTTTCATTTCTAAACTTTTAATTTGTCTTTCTTCTCTATTTCTGTTTATTGAATTCCTGTTTCATATATTGTGTCAAGTTTCTCATATGCTCTTTGAATTCATTTAGGAGTTTATTTGTATAATCTTTGATGTCATTAAACATTGTTATGATGATACTTTAAAAATTCCTTTTTCTGGGGTTTCCATATCTAATTTACTCTTCCTGGGAGATGTGATGGCTGATGTTGCTTGTCAATCTTGACACATCTGGGAAGAGTGAACACTCAGTTGAGAAGTTGTCTCAATCACTGTGGACACATCTGTGGGCATTGATGTTTACTTGTAATCAGTGTAGGAGAGCCTAGTCCACTGTGTGCAGTAGCATCCCTAGACAGGTGGGCTGGGGTTTTACTGTAGGAAGGCTGCTGAATATGAGCTGGGGATTGAGTCAGTAAGCATCATTCCTCCATAGTTTCTGCCTTGCTTTCCTTCAGTGATGGACTGTAATCTGTAAGATGAAGTAAACCCTTTCCTCTCCATGTTGTGTTAGGTCATGATGTTTATCACAACAATAGATGGCAAGCTGAAACAGGCGCCATCACTATGAAACTGATATTTTTTCAGGGTGTTGTATTGCCTTTATTTGTCATGTTTCTTATGTTACTGCATTGATACATATCTGGAGCTATTTCACCAATTTCCTGTTTTTGTTTTTTTTTTTTTAACAAGCTATACACTTTCATTTCAAGTGTTTGCAATATTCAAGTGGAAATAGGTTGTGGTAAAAGTTGAGGTTCATAGTTCAGAAGTTTAAACGTGCAGTCTACATGCTCAGGAGATCTGGTATGACCCTTATATTACTCTTGGAATAAGATGTTAACCACAGAGGCAACTCAGCAGCTGGGTAGGCCCACTATGCAAATCCCATACCAGCCAGTTTAAAACAGTAATCTCTTTAAGTACCATAACTGCTGGAGGATCAGCAGATAAGGCTAGCATGATGTGTATACTAGGCTAGTAGGTCCTAAGATCATGAGTGGAAGGGATGTGGGCTGGGGAAGGATAGGGATTAGCAGTGTTCCAGTTGAGGAAAAAATATATGGGCCAAAGTTGAGAAACTTAGGCTCTGCAGGGTTTAGAGATCACCGAATTTTGGAAGATACCACAGTTAAGTAAAAAGAGAAGAGGATGAGGGAGAGAGGGGAAGAGGTGTGAAGGAGAGAGAAAGTATGGGTTGTGTGTAGGAAGGATAAGATACATAATAGAGTCGGTAGAGAGATATATAGGGCAACCTTATAACAAACTGATCAAGCTATAAACTAAACCAAGACCATTAAAAATATTTCTTTAAGATAGATGCTTTAAATAATTAAAAATAAAAAATGAAATAAAGAGAAACATAGTTCAGAATATAATAAAAGTAGATTGAAAAATCACACCAGTCATTATTCCTTCCTTGGTGGGATGGAATTTGAATTCTTTTCCTCCTGGTGATGTTTCTTGGAGCAAGCCATGCTGATGGGGGAGGTGCAATTTCTGCTTCTAGTTCAAATGTATTAATCCAGATTTGGGGTTTAGTCCATGTCCTAGTTGGGTTACTATTACTATGATGAAACACCACGACCAAAAGCAAGTAGGGGAGGAAAGGCTTTACTTGGCATACCCTTCCACATTGCTGTTCATCATTGAAGGAAGGCAGGACAGGAGCTCAAAACAGGGCTGGAATCTGGAGTCAGGAGCTGATGCAGAGGCCATGGAGGGGTGCTGCTTACTGGCTTGCCCATCAGGGATTGCTCAGCTTGCTTTCTTATAGAACTCAGGACCACCGGTGCAGGAATCACGTCACGAACAATGGACTTGGTCCCTCCCCATCCATCAGGAATTAAGAAAATGCCCTGTAGGCTTGCCCACAGCCTGATTTTATGGAGGTATTTTCTCAACCGAGGTTCCCCTCCTCTCATATGACTTTAGTTTGTGTCAAGTTGACATAAAACTGTCAGCATAGTCCAGTTACATAGTGTCATGTCTAGATTCCTTAAGTTCAGCTCTGATTCTCAGTTCCCCCCTGTAGCTAGAGATTTTCTGGTCCTGCCTGACCCATAGTCAGGACAAATCTCTCTCACCTGCCAGTCCCACAGCCACTCAGAACCCAACCAAGTAAACACACAGAGACTTTCATTATTTATAAACTATATGGCCGTGGCAGGCTTCTAGCTAGCTGTTCTTATATCTTAAATTAACCCATTTTTATTAATCTGTAAGTTGTCACATAGCTTGTGGCTTACCGGTATCTTAACATCTGCTTTTCATCGTGGTGGCTGGCAGCGTCTCCCTGCCTCAGCCTTCCACTTCCCAGAATTTTCCTCTCTCCTTGTCCCGCCTATACATCCTGTCTGGCTACTGGCCAATCAGTGTTTTATTTATTAACCAATCAGAGCAACACATCTAACATACAAACATACAGAACATCTCACAGCACCACCCCCCCATACTCTCTCTGGATCGGTACCATTGTGCAGGGCAGGGCAGGGCAGGGCAGGAGCTATTGCAGAGGGTTCCTGATGATTTTAGTGGAGTCCTTGAGGGGGAGCCTGCCATGCTTTCTAGTCATGCTTAAGGCCCATTGCTCCCTGCCAAGGTGGGGGTGGGGGTGGGGGTGGGGGTTGTAAGTAAGTGTATGAGGCTCTGATGAAGTTCTTCCCCTGAGCCTTTCTGAGGAACCAGTGTGTATGGGAAGGGAGGGTGGAGAGGCTGCTGTCTGAAGGTGCCCATTGACCTCAACCGAGCCCCACCTCTGCTTTGGCTTCTTTCAGCTCCTGGGCCTCCCTGTCAGTTATGTATCTAGTCCTTGATCATCCATCTGTCTATGGCACCAGCACTGCTGTGTGTGATGGGAAGCACTTCCCGGGGGTTTCCATCTCTAGCTCAGCTGCGTGTGGCTGGCAGTGACTCCAGCCCGCAGCTGCTGCGTGCTTCCCCATGGAAATCTCACCTGGCTTGCTAACTTCTTTTACAGCTACTGACTCCTGCAAAAATCGAGGGTATTGTACATTATGCTGACTGCTTCCTTTCACTGAGTGCGTCGATAAGGTTTCTCATCTGCTGTCTTGCTGGAAAGTCTTTTTTTCTCCTTTCTCTTAAATCATGTTAGGATTTAGTGTTGCGTCTTGCACATTAAAGGGATGCTAAGTTTGATTTTTGTACTGGGTTTGGCTTTGAAATAGACCTGGCACAGCTGTACACAGCCTTACTTCAAATCATGACATAAAACCTGCTATTTATTTTATGTCTAGGTTAGGTTTCCAGTAGTGGGGTCTGGGGTCACGGGTGAGGGTGGGGTGTCAGCAAGTCATATTCTGAAATCATGAGGATGCATTTACTTGGAGTGTGACTTTTCCTGCTTATTGTGACAGCTGTGCTTTGGTCTCATATGACCCCCTTTTGTCTCTTGAAAATTTTATTCAAAATCAGTGGAATAATCCATGGATTGCCCATTTTTTTTTTCTGTTCCCAGCCATAGATCACTTAGCCAGCTTTAGCAGGTTGCACATCTAATAGTTTATATCTGTGGTCCCAGAGCTTGAGCCAATAAACCATCTTCTCAAAGAATTGTTTTCTCTTGGATTTCTCATTTACAAAGAATTTTGTTCATAAAACATATCACATTGTTAGTAATTAGTAATGATCATTACCCATTTTCCCAATTATATTAATCAAAGCTATATTTTTCTACCAGCCATTTCTCAGAACCTGAGATATTTGAAAAAATAAAAGCTTTCCTGCAAGCAAACTTATGCTTGTTATTATTTTTTTTAAATGTGTATTATATGTGTGTGTACACCTGGGAGGTCAGAAGAGGGTGTTGGATCTCCTGAAACTAGAGTTAGAGAGGGTGTGAGCCAACATGTGGGTGCTGGGTCCCAAACCTTGGTCTTCTACAAGAACAGCAAGTGCTCTTAACCATTGAGCCACAAGTACTGGCTGGTTTTCTATGTCAGCTTGACACAAGCTAGAGGCATCAGAAAGGAAGACGCCTCAGTTGAGGAAATGCCACCATGAGATCCAGCTGTAAGGCTTTTTCTCAATTAGTGATCATCGGGGAGGGCCCAGTCCATGGAAGGTGGTTCCATCCCTGGGCTGGTGGTCCTTGGTTCTCTAAGAAAGCAGGCTAAGCAAGCCGTGGGAAGTAAGCCAGTATGCATCTCTCCTCTATGGGCTCTGATTCAGCTCCTGCCTCCAGGATCCTGCCCTGTTTGAGTTCCTGTCCTGACTTCCTTCAATAATCAACAGCAATGTAGAAGTGTAAGCCAAATAAACCCCTTTTTTCCCCAACTTGCCTTTTGGTCATGGTGTTTCAACACAGCAATAGAAACCCTAACTGAGACACCATGTCGTCTATCATATGTTTACTGATTTACTCTTGGACACTGGATTGTAGCTTTAAAGTCACTGCCAGCACACTACGTTCTCCAAGCGTGATGCTGATATTTATTATTTTCTTGGACTAGTTCCTTAATTTCTCCCCCGTTTTCTTTAGGGAGTGTTTGAAAATAGAAAATAGTTACAGTTTTGATTTATACGTTTCTTCATCTTTTCACTTACCTTTTATAGGATGACCATTTAGAAATCATTTTATCATGTACACTTTAAATGTACAAAAATTGCAGTATGAGCATCAGAGCAGACTTTCAGAAACAGTCTGTTAAATGACACCATTACTCTTTCCTGTTAGTGGACCTAAGTAAATCCTGTATGTCATACTACTTTTTGGGCCGGTTTTACTAAAGTTGACAAGAAGCTCCATCTCAGCCGACTACTATGGCATGGTTTGGCCCAGAGCACATGTCATGACTCATGCTCACATGTCAGTCATCAGGCTGTGTCAGCATCCTTGCTCACACAGGTTGCCCACAGCTGTCATTTTAGAAAAGAAGAGTAGGCAGCTAGTGCCCTCCCCATGTGTTCTGCTCACACAGTGGGTCACAGTAATGCTGGCTGATATTCCATGCAATGAAAAGCAGGGGAGGAAACACCCCAGATGCAGCTTTCTTACGGGAGACTCCGTTCAGAAATTGTGTTGCTTAAAAGGAAGTGAGTTTGGAGCTAAGTGTGACCAGTGGGCGGAACTCAAACTTGGCTGTTTGCAGATGTCATTGTGGTCGTGGGATTGTGTTCTGGGTCCTTCTGGTAAGGTGCTGTGAGGATTTTTCAGTTTAAAGTTTGAAAAAGAGTCTTGCTTGAAAAGAAGGTGCCTCCTGAATCACACACTCCTCTGGAGTGCGGGCTCCTGGAAATGACTCATCTGGATCCTTTCTGGGCCTTGGGTTCTCTTGGGTCAGAATCTCAGACACTGTTTCAGAATCTATATATCACTTTTCTCATTTGAATGACAAGGTTCAGGGCCAGAGTCAGAATTACAAGCCTATGGACATTATTACATTGTCCTTTTAAATTGAATTTGATTAGAAATAACATAGTAGAAGATGATTAGCTTGAGTTAAACTAAACCATTTACTTACTTTACTTGAAATATAAAAATACTTTAAAGCTGGGTGGTGGTGGTGCTCACCTTTAATCCCAGCACTCAGGAGTCAGAGGCAGGCAGATCTCTGTGAATTCGAGGTCAGCTTGGGCTACAGTATGAGTTCCAGGAAAGGCGCAAAGCTACACAGAAAAACAAAAACAAAAACAAAACAAAAAAACCCAACCCCCCCCCAAAAACTTTAATTAACATAAAATAACTTTGAAGAAAAAGTTTTACTCAGTGTTTATTACTTACTGGAATTTTAAAAAATAATTTATTTATTTATTTTTTAAAGATTTATTTATTTACTATATATACAGTGTTCTGCCTGCATGTGTCCTTGCAAGCCAGAAGAGGGCACCAGATCTCATTACAGATGGTTGTGAGCCACCATGTGGTTGCTGGGAATTGAACTCAGGACCTCTGGAAGAGCAGTCAGTGCTCTTAACCCCTGAGCCATCTCTCCAGCCCCCATAATTTATTTTTGATATTTTTAATTATATATATCTATGTGTGTGTGTAGGGGGGGTATGTGCATATGAATATGGTTGCCTATTATAGCCAGAAGTATTGGATACCCTGTAGCTGGAGTTATAAGTAGTTGTGACTCATCTGAAGTAGATGCTGGGAACTGAACTCAGGTCCTCTGGAAAAGCAGTAAGTGCTCTTAACTGCTGAACTAGTTCTCCAGCCCCCAGAAATTGAGGTTTTTATACCAAACATATACTATAAGTGTAAAATAAAATCATAGGCTTATTTATTAAATTTCCTGACATATTTCTCTTAATCAGGATTCTTAGCTAAGAAAAACAAAGGCCCCGAGTGGAGCTTATTGCCTTGGCAATGAAAATTGAAAAGATGGGAGGGGCGGCTTAAGGTCTCTTACCCTCTGTGGCAACCCAGCCTCCTCCTCCCTGTTCCCACTGGGAAGGAGAGATAGAAGTGGAGGTTGGCACATTTATATCTCCATTTATCCATTGATGCCATGGAATTCAGCAACATATTTTGGAAATACGTTATCGGGATAGGTGTGAAGTCAATGCTTTTAATTTCTGTTTTGAAGAAATTCATTGCCTTTGATCAGTTTCCCACCTGGCTTTATCCATTTGCTTATTAGGAATCAAGACATTGGAAACAAAAGTCTTTTGTTGTTTCCTTTAGGTTTCTATGAAGAGATATTTAAAGTCTAGCTTTTTTTTAAAGATTTATTTATTTATTATGTATACAACATTCTACCTCCATGTATGCCTGCAGACCAGAAGAGGGTACCAGATCTCATCATAGATGGCTGTGAGCCACCATGTGGTTGCTGGGAAGAGCAGCCAGTGCTCTTAACCTCTGAGCCATCTCTCCAGCCCTTAAGTCTGGTTTTAAGGCTTCTCTTTGTTATTGGGAAGGAATATGCAGCACTGAGGCTACCGTGGCTGTGAATTCCTAGTGGAGAGCACATCTTCTTACAGCCCCTCCTCCCAGGAAGAGGTGGCTTCTCTGTAATACAGAGTCCTATAATGCAGTATTTCTTTAAAAAGGTGTGCATTTAAGAAATTAATTAATGAATTAACCTTTGATTAATTTTTTTTGTTGTTTTCAATAATTACAACCCAAACTGTTTAAGAAGCCATTTTTATGTTCTTAGGCCACTGGAAGCTGAATTAAAACATCAAATTACTCAATTTACGATCCGTGCTTACTAGGCTTTGTGAAGAATGACTATTTTATAAGAACAGCTGATGGCTGCAGTGCTCATGCGTGTGAACTGTTATAAAGAAAGCCCTTCAGTACATACATTTTTATATTGAAATATATCAAGCCCATCAGCCCATCTTGATTAACTAGGTCCCTCTCTTTTCCCAGGGGAACATCTTTCTAGGAAACCGAGAGTTAGAAATATAAGATGGTGTTGACCAATACACTTTGTCAAATCTTCATGTTTTTCAGCCTTTGGGAAATAAAGTCTGCTTGTATAGTTCTGAGTGGCCTTGAACCCGATGCTCCTGGCCCAGTCTTTGTAGTTCTCGGATTATGGACATACTTCACTAAAAGTGGCTCATCTGTGTTTTTTTTGGAGTAGGACTTCTTTTTTTCAGAGCATGAGTTGTGATTGTCTCGTGTTATTGGCTATAACAAGGTTGAGGGTGTTTCTGGGTGTGTTTTCTTGTAATCTCATAGTTTTGGAAAGGTGCCTGAATTTCACAGAATTAATGTTAGCCTGGCAGTTGCCTTAGTTTTTATCTGGTACCTTTTGCTCTTCAGAATGGATGACATCTGCTTACTGTCCAGGCTCCAAAGAGTACTTAGGGGCTTAATTAAAAAATAACAAACAAACAAACAAACAAACAAACAAACAAAAAACCCTTTTAACTATTCTTT
The DNA here is from genome assembly GCA_902168405.1 of Peromyscus aztecus. NCBI lineage: Eukaryota > Metazoa > Chordata > Mammalia > Rodentia > Cricetidae > Peromyscus > Peromyscus aztecus. Next base: position 22,944 of record CABHPQ010165984.1, read on the forward strand.
ACTGTTTTGAGACTTTTTCTATGTTGCCCGGACTAGTCTCTAAATCACAATGCTTTGGTTTCTGCTGCGATGGCAGCCATGTTTCCACCGTGCCTAGAAGTGTTTGGGGACTTTGATTCTGAAAGACAGTGTACATTCAGGAAAACATCTGTGGATACCAGGAAAGATCCAGGCTTGCGTGCTATGGGGTGGGTGTTGGATGAAGCTGTCACCCCAAGTAACGGAGTCCTCAGATTTAGAGTGTTCCAAAGTAAGAGTGGTCATTCTGGCCTTGTGTTCTTGCCTGCATTGCTCTAGTGTGGTCTTGATGGTGAGGTTGTTGCTCTTCCAACACTTCTGGGCAGCGACATCACCATGTGGGACCCTTCCTTGTTTTATTTACAATGGCATATTTGAGATGCTGATGGGAGCTTAGTTCTTGCCCTCCAGTGTGCAGGGCAAGGCCATCTTCCCCCAGGACAGGCTCAGTTCTGCTTGCCCAAGAGTTCCTGAAGCAGTTGTCCATATCTTATAAATCATCCATCCACCTCTAGGTAGTAAAAGGGAAAACCAGGGCATGTACTAGATGACTGAAAATCGGGTGTGGGGAAGAATCGCTTTCTGATCTTGGAATTGGACACAGAGGAGTTGAAGTCGTTGACTTGGGAAGAATCACTTTCTGATCTTGGAATTGGACACAGAGGAGTGGAAGTAGTTGACTTATCTATGATAAACTGAACCAACGGTGTAAACTCAGCATTCATATGTAAACACTATGTGAGTGTGCTACAATTGTGAACTTTAGTGATAGCAGAAATGAGCTCCAAAATTGGCCTTCACGTGTCTGCTACATGCAGACTACTTATTGTGCAATTATTATGATGAAATTAGGAAAGTGATTACATTGTCCCTAAAGTTTTATTCTGTAGATTTTGACATCGAAGATGATATACAGAAAAAAAAAGTGTATATCAATTACAGAATGAGGATAGTGTCTGATAAGCTCTGATCAGAATAGTGCCGAAACTGTGATAGATAAAATGTTGAATTACAGAAGTGTGGTTTTTGGAAATTGGATTCTTAGACATTGATCTTCATTAAAGTTGAAATGCTAGTTCCACTTAACAGCAAAGTTAGGAGTATCTGTTATATATTTGCTACCATAAATAATTCATATATCTGCTCTGCCACCAGAGGTACATTGAGACAGTTTGGCCTGTAGGTTCTTGGGAAAGCTGCTTTTTCACACTTTCTAACACCACCCCCTGAGCACCTCTTAGAAATAAAGAACCATATGTCTGTGAGACTGTTGGATACTTAGGGGCGTAATCTTTGCTAGGGGACTCTGTATTATTTAGCTTTCCATTACTACAGTAATATCAGAGAAGATCAACTAAAAAGGATGGAAGGTTTATTATAGTTTTGGAAATTTCAGTCCATGGTCTGTTTGTCTTAGTGTTTTGGATCTCTGGGGAGGCAAAATATCATGATAGGGAATCCTCTTATCTCATGGTCCTGATGAAGCAGACACCGGGATGCAAAGGGTTCTTAGAACCCCTTGCAAAGCACATTCCCAGTGATGGACAACCCCCCCCCCCCCCCCCACTAGGATCTATGTCCTCCCCGTAACACAACAGGCTGGAAACTGAACCTTTAATACACGGGCCAGACCATTGCAGCCTCTTGTTCAGCTTGCAGAGCCCAGGAAAGTAACTGTGAGCTCTATGATAGTCCCAGAGTCCATGGCCATACCAGGATTCCTTACATACTAAATAAATACTATCTCCCATGTATATACAATTTACAGTACTAAGTGGCTGATTATTTGAAGAATATATATTAATATAAAAGGGTTACTGAATTAAGAGGAACTTTTTCAATGTGTTTTCTTAGAGCACAACTGTTGTAAATGGCTAATGATTCTTACTGATGCTAAAAATAGGTCATTGGGGCTGGAAAAATTGCTCAGTGGTTAAGAGCACTGTCTCCTCTTCCAGAGGTCCTGAGTTCAATTCCCAGCAACCGCATGGTGTCTCACAACCATCTGTAGTGGGTACTGACGCCCTCTTCTGGAATAAAGGAGTACATGCAGATGGAGCACTCATATAGATGAAATAAATAAAATCTTAAAAAAAAAAAATAGGTCCTTACAATAGAGGAAGAGGACTATATTCCAGAACATAGGAAAGGTACCTGAGTCAGGTTAGGACTGAGCCAGGACAGGGCCACAGTGTTTTTCAATAGGATTAATGAACACTTATTTGTTTGCTTTTTGCATGTTTGTTACACCAGGGAAAACAAAGTGGCCATGTTTTCCCTGCAGTCTCATACCTCAGCCAAACGTAGGCGCCTTCCACCACCAGCTGTGGGGACTTCTCCTTCCCATCCAGCAAGCAGTTATTTCTGCAGTGAACTCCACCCGGGTATTCAACACAAAGCAGAGTGCCAGATCACAAAGGTCCAGGGCTCCATTCTCAAGACTGTCCCTGCCAATCCTCAGGTGCTTTTCCCCGGGCTTCCTACCCACCGCTCAGGTTTCCCTCATTTTCTTCCTTGGGCCTGATTAATTTGCTCAAAAACTCCACAGAACTCAAGAAAACATGTGCCTGAGCTAACTGATACACTGTGAAGGCTAGTATGGAGGATGAAGGTGTGCCTAGGGTGAGAGACAGGAAGGGGATGTGGAACTTGCGTGTCTTCCCTGGTTGCTCCAACTTCCAGGAACTTGGAAGTATTCAGCTGACTGGAAACCTTTTGGGCTTTTCTGGAGACTTGATTCCAAAGGCATGACTGTTAATACCCAGCAGAGCCTGCCTTGGCCAGATTCTTGCCTACCCAGGTAGCATTCTTCTCTTTAGGCTCTAAGACAGGGTAGTTCTGGAGTGATGAAGGGGATCTTAAGAACTGGGTGCTTATGGTGTAGGTCAGTAGAGGGTTTTTTTGTTTGTTTGTTTTGTTTTGTTTTGTTTTTAGGGCTGTTTAGAAGACCAAAAGGCAGGGTAAGGTTAGAGTCTGTGACGTGGCTTTAGTAAGAAGAAATTCTAGTTTTTCTTGTGTACTGTAGGCTGGGATTTACGAAGCAGGAACTGTGAATGAAAAATGAAACTATGTATTCAATTATTTTGAACACCCCCGGGTTTTGAATCTGCACACTTACAAGCAAGCAGATTCACAACATAAAAGATACAGCCACTCCACTCTCACATTAATAATCAGCGCTGTCGTCACACTGAGTGAAGACATCTCCTAGGCAAAGACCACTCAGGTTTACAGACTGACTGAGTGACCGGGGACGGTAGAGGAGTTCCCTTTATGATACCACAGTCAGTCTACCCCTTCCATGCTGAGCTGGCTAGATAGAGCCTTCAAGTCTGAAAGCCCTTTAAATTTCAGCGTTTCCCAAGCTGGGAGTGTGGCTCTGTGGGGGAACACTTGCATAGGGTGTCATTCTGGGGCAGACCACATATCAGTGATTCCTTCAGTCAATTATAACACAAATTGGATCTCCTGGCATTCCTTATGGAAAGGAGCATCCTTTAAGGAATGAATACTTGTATCAGAATTTCAAACAATCCTCTTTGGCTTAGTTGAGGAACAATTTGTTTCCTTTGTAAGGAGTCATGTTTATAATTTCGTTTCTCACACTCACGATCTAATCAGTTATTGTCTATGAACAGCCACTGTATTCCTGATTCCTGTAGCTAGGTTGGTCTGCCCCTGTTCCGTTTGCATTCTAGGACAAATAGACTTGCATTCTGTTTTTTTTTTTTTTTTAATTAAGGAATTTTTTATTCATTTTACATACCAACCACAGATTCCCCTCTCTTCCCTCCTCCTGCCCCTCCAGCCAACCCCTGCCCAACTCACCTCCCATTCCTTCCTCCAACAGAGCCTGGTGCATTCAGTAGAGGCAGGTCCAGGCCCCTCCCCCTGCATCAAGGCTGGGCAAGGTGTCCCGCCATAGGCAGTGGGCTCCAAAAAGCCAGTATGTGGGCACATTCTGTTTCATGTTATGTTGTAAATCCCTAGACATATTGTCTGGGCTTCCTGCCTGCTTCCTCCCTGCTTTGGTGTGCACAGCAGCTGTGAGACTGTCTGTATCAGGTCTGCAGTGCTGCAGCTTCCTCTCTGCAATGCTGCGTGTGCATCCCATTGGGAAACTCCTTATCCCAAGTGTGGTTTTGACAGGGCTAGGCTTCCTGCTCTGGAGATGAAGTCTTTTGTGGCGTGTTCATATTTCATAAGTGTCAGAGATATGCATTGCAGTGGAACCAATACCCCGGGGACACATGCCAACTGTCCATCATACTACAAGTCTTGGTTAGAAAAGAGTTACAGACAGAGCTAGAATGGTGCCCGGCTGCCCAACCGTGGGGACTGCTGATGTAGCCTTACCATGGTAATGCCTTTGCCTCACCACCAGATTGTGAGCTGAGTGCATCAGATCTAAAACAATGCTTAGGAAACGCTGTGTCCTGTCTTCCTTCTTTCCTCCTTGGATTGGATATGGATAATGACTATGAGGCCTCAGTGTATGGTGAGAAATAGAATCCATGGGATCTAGGTTCCAATTGTTATATGACTGAGGTCTCCAAACTAGACACCCAAAAATGAGCAAAAAAAAAAAAAAATCTTTCATGTGTTTGTGCATGTGTGTGCATCTGTGCACATGTGTGTATAGATGTATACGTGTGTGTGTGTGTGTGTGTGTGTGTGTGTGTGTGCATTCGTGTTTGCATGTGGTGTCTCTCAGATGTATGCTTCCCCTTCAAGCTTCAGCCCACAATCTTGAATAGAACATCTTTGATGGTCATAGTTATAGCCTTTCCCAGTAGAAACTCTATGGGGTAGAAGAAGGAGTCGAGTGGATAAGACAGACAAACCCGTGCACTGACCATGCCTTTGCAGCTGTTTCAGAAAGCTGGGGTACACTGAAACCTTCACATAGTTTTCTTGTCAGTTACAGGCTAACATCTTCCTTTCTGCAGTTGCCCCATTATCTGGAACGTTCTTGCACTACTTAGTAGAATGGCTTACCCATGATTATGAGAAGACTTGAAGAAATCTTGCCTCATACTTCTCTGCATTGCTCATAGATAGACCTATGTTTTAGAAAAACTTAATGCTTTGTTAGAAGAATAATTTAATAGTTTCATAAAATTTAGCATTTGGGGTGATGTTTACATTAAAAAAAAGTGTGTGTGTGTGTGTGTGTGTGTGTGTGTGTGTGTGTGTGTGTGTCTTTTGCTTGCCTGTATGTCTGTGGACCATGTATGTGTGTGCCTAGTACTTAAATAGGCCAGAAGAGGGCATTAGATCTTCTAGAACTGGAGTTACATACAGTTGTGAGCTACCATGTGGGTGCTGGGAATTGAACCTGGGTCCCCTGGAAGAGCAGCCAATGCTCTTAACCGCTGAGCCATCTTTCCAGCCCAAGGAAAGTTCTTAATTAACACAAATTACAACTTACGTTAACAGTTTGTTTCTGTTGACTTGTTACACGTCTTTCCCCCCTGTTCATTATGTTAGAGAATTTTTAGGGCCATGTGTCATCTGGAACAAAGGTAAGACATTTTACTATTGGCATATGTAACCAGAGACAGATGATTTAATTGTCCCTATCATGCTCTTTATGGTTTAGAGCTGCTTCTTAGCAAAATTATTATGAAGAGCATAAAACGTTTGTATAAAAAAGCCATCTGGGAATCCCATCTACCCAAAGTATAAAGCTGATGATGCCACATGCTGGGACTTACTCTTGTGGAAATCCCACATACTCCCCTCTCCCATCTCCATTCTTAGTATCTGCTCTTCCTTCATACTTGTTTTAGTTTTGTGGGCTTGGGATGTAACCCAAGGCTTCTTTCATACGTTGTGTTTTTAACATACATGTATATACTCTGTGTGTCAGCATAGGATGAACATTTTAATCTCAAACCCTTCTATATTCTTAGGAAAACCTCTTAGGATCTAAAAAGCTTTTGTCATATGGCTTATGTCATAAATATTTGCTGCATTAGATAGCAAAATGAGAACATTAAGATATTTGTAATTTAACTAGCTTTAATAAACCCATACTATGTTAACATGAATAACTGTGTGTCTGGCTTGCTTTGATGACAGGTCAGTATTGTAGTACATAGAGTCCACAGCTGGGTTAGATCACTAATGACTTTTCTTCTCCAGCAGTTTGTCACAGTGATCTGTTTGTCTGTCTATCCATCCATCCATCTATCTACTTATTTTGAGATAGTGTCTCTCGTTATGTAACTATGGTTGGTCTGAAAATGACCATGTAGACGAGGCTTGCCTTGAATTTACAGAGATCTGTCTGCCTCTGCAGATACTGGGATTAAAGACCTACACTCTGTTCAATGGGTTTTAAAACAGTGAAAGTTTGATGAGAAGAGTGATACCACCTAATATTTCTGCAAATCTCTTCTATGTCTTGTTGAACAGAAGCTACCTGGCTTCTCTTACTCTCCCTTGCAGTCGGTCTGCTGAGATCAAAGGTGATGAAACTTCTTCCAAACTCTGACTTGTGAGACCATGAGAGTAAGAAGTGGCAAATACGATTTAATTTGTTGTGACAGTTTCTTTTTTTTCTTGACATCATGGACCCTTAAAGTGGTCTTGTGCACACTTTGAGAACCACTGTTGTACACTAAATGCCTAAATGTTGTCTGTAGAGTATCTCCAGTTTTTATTATGTTACCTGCCTTGTAACTGCTGCAATCTGGACCTTCAGTGTTCCTCAAAGCCTGTATGTTAAGGAATTAGTGCCCGGCTTGGTTAGAGAGTGGCAGAAAGTACAAGAACTGGTGGGGGGAGTCTGGCAAGAAATTTTAGATTGCTGAAACATGCCTGGTTTTGTTTTTTGTTTTCGAGACAGTTTCTCTATGTAGCTCTGGCTGTCCCGGAACTCACTATTGACCAGGCTGGCCTCAACTCAGAGTTCCACCTACTTCTGCCTCCCCAGTGCATACTTTTAAAGGACATTGCAGGGCCCTAGTTTACCTCTTTACCATTTGTGTTTCAATCATATGGTAATGGGCTTCTGCAGCAATGTACCTCCAGCATGATGTGCTGTGTTGCTCTAGGCCCAAAGGAAGGGGCCAAGCAACCATGGCTGGAAACACTGAGAACTACACACCAACATAAACCTTTTTTCCTTTGAAATTTCCTCAGATATTTTGTTAAGGAATGGAAAGCTGACTTATCCAAAAGATCCAATTCCATCCGATGAGGGTGATCGTGGTAAGAAATCAAGACTGAAAAAAAGGCCCTACAAATAGTCATTTTCATTTCAGTCTACATTTTCCTGTTGACTGCATCTTCACAGTGTCAATTAGCCTGACCTCACTTGCTCCCGGTCTCACTGCTGCTTCCCTCACTGATCTGAACTGACCTTTAGATTGTTGCAGTTACTATTGTTATACATCAGGTCAACCCAGTCCTGAGCGCTTAGAACAGCAATGGCCTCAGATCTGCAGCTAAGGGTGGAGTTGGGCAAGTCAACCCAG
>CABHPQ010165984.1:30455-41735 GCA_902168405.1 Peromyscus aztecus
GGGTGGAGTTGGGCAAGTCAACCCAGTCCTGAGTGCTTAGAACAGCAATGGCCTCAGATCTGCAGCTAGGGTGGAGTTGGGTAGAGACATCTTGCTGCATCCTCTGGAGGCTTTTGATTGGCTGCCAGAGGATATGCTTCTATGATGGAGATCCTTTCATATACTTGCACATTGTTGAGAATAGCCTGGAGTGAAGTACCATGTGGGCTATCTGTGGACTGCCTGGGACTTCCTCATACACTAGCTGAGTTGCAAGACAAAGTGTCCTGAGAGATTGGTGGTTTAAAAAAAAAAAGCCATTGTTGTAATGTCAGGACTTGAGGACAAGTCCAGTGTTGTTTCTGCTACACTAGTTGTTGAATAAGTCACACAGTCTGGCATTAAAGAGAGCAAATATATGCCCTACCTTTCATTTATTATTATTATTATTATTATTTTATTATTATCATCATCATCACATATTTGACTCTTTTGCCTACATGTATAGCTGTGTGCCACATATGTGCTTGTGAAAGTCAGAAGGGGGCATCCGATCCCTGGAATTGGAGTTACAGATAGTTGTGAACCATCATGTGGGTGCTGGGATTCAAACCTCAAGTCTCTGGAAGAGCAGTCAGTGTTTTTAACAAGTGAGTCTGCTCTCCAATCCTCAGACCCTACCTTCAAGAAAGGGAATGAATGTCTGGAACTTGGGAATCTTGTTTTTAAACTATTCCACTTCGTGCCTCAGTCATCCAAAATTGCCCTGGGTTTGCATCCTGTCTCCAGATTCCTTTCCTCAAAGCAGAGCTTTGTTCATCACCAGCTCCCATTTCTGTCAGACATGAATGAAGTGAATCTTGTGTTCCAAATGACCTGCTTACTGCTCTGTTCCCTTTTTAGCCAACTCTGTGCTTCAGCACAACTTTGGCCTCCTTTGGATATTTATATATTTCTATTCCTAGAATACTGTCACTTTGATATCTTCACATCTTAACACCCAGCAATCAAAATAAATGGTACCTGTCATGGGGAAGGCTTCCTTAAGCTTTCCAGTTGCTGTTATTTGTCCTTCTGTTTTATCCATTTCCCCTTTTAAGACCTCTCAATTCCCATCATACAAAATAATATATGTACACATGTTTTATATATTTTACTAGATTATTGGAGACTATTCAAATGCTTAAATTATTAGTTTTCAATTGTGCTGATACCTAAGATACATTTAACATGTGTTTGATTTTTCTTAACTGGAAGAATGAAAATATGAATAAAGTAGTATGTTTAAACTCATCTAAAAATTATTACAAATATTCTGATTGTGTGTGTGTGTGTGTGTGTGTGTGTGTGTGTGTGTGTTTAAATAAATTTAATGAGTAGCTGGGCTTGGTGGCACACACCTTTAATTAAAACACTCAAAAGTTGGAAGCAGTCAGATCTCTATGAGTCTGAGGCCAGCCTGGTCGACAAAGTGAGTTCCTGGCCAGCTGGGCCTCCATAGGGAGGCCCAGTTTCAAATTACAAATTTAAGTTTGGTTCCCAGAACCCATATGGTGGGTCACAGCTATTTACAAATTACATAAAAAAGTAAGCAAATTATGTAAAAATTGATTGATGATTGAACTATGAATATAAAGTAAGAGTTTTCACTTTCAATAATTATAATAGTACAAAATAAAGAATGATACAAAAGTTGCCATTAATTTACCTAGAAATGTCTTGCTATTAAGCACAGGAAGATTCAAAACTTAATTTTAGGACATGAAATCCATTTTAACTTAGAGAGAAATATCTTCTTCTTGGGAAGCCAGCTTCAGTGCAGTTAGATCAAGATATTAATTGTGTTCAAATACATGATATGCTTAGTTCCACTCCTGTCAAAACCAGGGAATTTGACACAATGACTTGGAGCTTCACCTGGAAGAATGAATGGACCTGTCTTGTCTTGCAGATTATAGAAAAGTTGCATCAGAGCCCCTCGCCACCCCAGGCATTTATAGTATATGAAGCCCTGGTGAGCAGGGTATGGACACAAGGCTAAACCAATAAATAAAATATGGAGAATCTATTTTTAGACATAAGCTTATGCTAATTTAGTACCTGATAAGCTTGATATTTCAGATTGGTAGGAAAAAGATGAATTATTTAATGAAAAGTGTTGGAACACTTGCCTGTCATATGGAAGGCTACAGCAGGAGCTCTGCTACACTATTTATGTAAAAGGCATTCAAGGAGTCAAAACAATGCAAATTGTAAGTATGGGTCAGATGTAGAGAGATCTTCTTACAGTCTTGATGTGGTGTTGCCGGGGAGGGTATCTCTCAGTAGAAACAGTGAAAAAAAAATGCCTCAACTTTGTGGCTACAGAGGCATTTAAACATTTTATTTTCATTTTTATAAATTTGGTACATTGGAAAACCATCTCAAACTGTTGGGAGATATACAATATACTGGGGAAATATTTGCAATTTTTTTTTATCTCAAAAAGCTAATATCCTTCAGGTTCAAAGAACTTTAAAAATAAACCTTGTCCAAAGCTAAGTACCTAATTAGAGTTATGTGGAAAACATAAAACAGATAGTTAAAAAAATAATGAAAACATGGTCAGTGACATGAGAACACAGGCAAACATTAGCATTAAAATGCAAATTAAAGCAGTAATGGTATAGTCTTGTTCAATGACTCAAATGAGAGTTAAAAAGATGATTCCATTTTTATGATGGTGTTGGTAAAAATAAAATACCATTTCTTTCTCAAGCTGTGGTGAATGGGTCATGTTTCCCAGTCTGTTTTTGACTTAAACTTCTGTAAAATCATAAAACATAAACCAGAAAAAGAAAATGAAAAGTCTGCAAAGTGAAGTCTTATATGTATGTATAGATATGTGTATTATGTTTTGTTTGTGTACGCACACATACATATATGAAAGGCTGAGCATGGTAGCACACAATTTTAATTCCGGCACTCAGGAGGTGGAGACAGGTGAATCTTTGTGAGTTTGGGACCAACCTGGTCTACAAAGAGAGTTCCAAGCCAGCAAAGGCTACATAGGAAGACTTTACCTAAAAGAAGAAAAAAAATTGCCTTGCCTAATATTTTGCAAACGTTTCTAAATGTTTATTCTCAATTCCTTTACCTACCACATTGTGGACCAGTAATGAAGTTTGCCCTTTGTAGACTTCTCTTTGAATAATGCTGCTTTAATGTGTTTTTGCTAGCATTGATTGATTCAAAATTACTGAAAGGCAGGTGAATGGTATGCATAACATTTTAAGGGTATAATTTTTTTTCTTGGATTATAGTATGAGGCTATAATCAGATAGCCATTTAAGGAAGGTGATTATTTCTAGAATTTTTGATGATAGCAAAAAAGATGGACTATCCTATGGTAAGCCAGTGGTTTAATAATTATGTAGAGTAGATTCAGATGGCAGAATGTTGTGTAGCCATCAGAAAGCAGGAAACATCAGGCAGATACACCCAGCTGCAGTTAGTCCTCTGTCCTACTACTGATCTGGGCCTTGTATCTTTACAGCTGTGCAGGTCATGGATATTTGTCAGTGGAAAGAGACAAGCCGTAGAGGAGTATTTAGTTCTTCACTCAGCCATCATGTATTGTTGCCTTATTGATCTAGGAGTTGGGGCTTCATACAGGAATTTAAAGGGCTTGATATTATGTTCTAGAACTAAAAATAATACAGTTAGTGTATGCAGTTACTGGTAATTGTATCAGATAGAAAAGGGGCATGTTACAGCTTTAGGAAGCACAGAGAGGAAAGGAGTTCCTGAGAAGGTAGTCTTTGAGTTGAGGTCCCAAGGTGCTAAAATAGAATTCTGTGTTATCTGGGGGATAACCCCTAAGACTGTTAGTGGTGGTGATGGTAGATGTAAGTGCTCCAAAGCAGAAGAACAAAAGATTCTGCATGACTGGGTTGAGCAAGAAGTTTGTGTGGTGTAAGTTTGGAAGTTGGTTTGAGATCTGTAAGATTTGAGATTCCCATTAGATAGATGTTCAAGTGAAGTTAGATATAACCTGTAATTGACTAGATACAGGAATTGAGGTCTGGGCAGAAGATGGACAAATATGAGAGCTGTAAGTGGGTGAGGACAAGAAAAAGTGAATGCGTACAGGAAGCCATGGGTTCTGAGGAATGACTCTCAGGGAACTTGCTCTTAGAATAGGGTGATTAGAGAGAGTCAATATTAAAGATCAGGGATAAGAGAAAAATTGCAGACTAGGAAGAAAACCAAGGGAGTATAGCATCTTAGATGCCGGTTGACATGTGTGTCAAGAAGGAGGCATGATAAGAGGGCTGTCAAAGAAGATGAGATTGAAACTCAGCCAAAGTGCAAAGGTTGGGTCAACAGACACCATACATTTCTTGTTGGCATGTGAGTTATGAAGCATGAGCTGCTGCTGCTGAATGCTATTATTTTAAGCATTCAAAGGAACAATTGTAGAAGAATATTATTTTAAGGTGTGTTACTTTTGTTTATGTTACATTTGTTTAACTCTGTGAAGCACCTGATGATTTAATAAAGAACTGGCCAATAGCAAGGCATTAGAAAGGATATATGGGGCAGAGAGAATATATAGAGGGAGAAATCTGGGAGGAGGGATCGATCCAGCAGCTAGAGAAGGGGGAGGACTCCTCCATGGGCCAGCCACCCAGCTACACTGCAGGCCACGGAGTAAGAGTAAGATTTACAGAATAAGAGAACAGGAAAAGCCCAGAGAGAAAAGCCCAGAGGCAAAAGGTAGATGGGATCATTTAAAGTGTAGAAAAGCTGGCAAGAAACTAAGCAAAGCTAAGGCCCGGGCATTCATAAGTAAGAATAAGCCTCCATGTGTGATTTATTTGGGAGCTGGGCAGTGGGCCCCCCAAAAAGAGTAAAAAAAAAAAAAAAAGCCCAACAACAAACAATGTCTTCTTATTTTTATCATCAGAAATGACCAGTGTCTTACTTTTAAATAGCTACCTTGATACAGCAGCCAAATCAGAAAGAAGAATAAAGTAACATCATGGAAAGGCAACTTTTCTGTATCTCATGAAATAGTTCTCAGTTGTCCAGCTGGCTGATGCACATGTAGCTACCCCAGACATGGGCTTTTGTTCCACTGAGGAAGTAAAATCAGTTCTAGGAAAGAGAAACAAGGAGAGGGATGGGGAAGGAGGGAAGTGGGGGGAGGAGAGGGAAAGAAGAGAAAAGGGAGACTGAAGTAGTTGTTTAGGAAAAACCAGGTGCTTGGTAAAGTTTGGGCCCAGAAAGGTAAGAAGCCCGAAACAAAACATAACAACAACAACAACAGTAACAATAAGATAACTACATTTAACTGCCTTTCACAATAACTTTGCCCTGACCACATTTGAAAACACACGTTCTTTGTAGATAAATAGTTTCCCTATTGCTTAAACCAATATATCGTAATCCCCCTTGGAACAAAATGTTTATTCATGACTCTGGGCCCTGAGCCGTAAATGTCTATAACATGCTGGTACCGTAAGAACATCGTTATGCGTGCATTTTTTTTCCCACTTGGCCAGTCGATTTGTTAAAAATAAACATGCCACACTTCTGGCCCCTTTTCTAGAAAACATTAATTTAAAATAAAAGTAAAACTTCAAAATACATTTTAATAGATCCTTTGTTTAGAAAGGACAGCCTAACCATTTGCTGGTAGAGAATTCCTGCCCTGTCTTAAAATGAGCCAAAATGAAAACTAAAATGGTGCTTTGTGGGGAGTGTTACAGTGTTGAGTTATTGTTTCTTGACTTCACATCCTTGCCCCTTCCCCTCCATATGCCCATGGTATATACATACCTGTTCTAGAGCTTATGAAATAGGGGCAGGATTCAGATAGGGTAACAGGTTTTTTTTTTTCCCCCTGGCATCCGCCTCATACAGCACAGGGAGAGATTTTTGTGCCAGACACAGATGGATTGAGTTCACTCTCTTGTAAATATTATCTCTTTGTTCTTGCCAGGGACTTTTCATTTATGGGTTCTAGATCTTAGTCTTCTGGCGATTGTCCTCTGGCTTTGTGATATCCCTAAGTAGCTCTGTGACTTTGTGTGGGCCACTTAGCAATTTCAGCCTCAGAATTTAGGAGTGCTGGGTGTGTAGCCGCTTAAACTCCTGCATGTCTTAAGATTCTGTGAATCCAGGATTGGAGATGTAGCCGAATATCTAAATGGTCTTATTAAATAAAAAAACATGGAGCCAGAAATTTGGGTTAAAACCTTAGAAAGATTAGGGAAATACAGAAAGCCACCAGCTAACCTCACCTCACCAACTCCACAGCTTCCAAAAAAGCACAACTTCCTGTCTACCCAGGCTTATATGCCTTGCTTTTCTGCCCTCTCATTGGCTCTTAGCACAGCTACCTCACTTCCTCTTCCTACACAGCTCTGTCACTGTCTGCCCATCTGTACAGACCTCCAGGTCTCTATGGTTGGTCCTGGGATTAAAGGCATGTGTCACCATGCTTGGCTCTGTTCCCTAGTGTGGCCTTGAACACATAGAGATCCTGCCTGCTAAGGGATTAAGGGTGTGTGCTGCCTGACTTCTTGTGTACTTAAAATGGCTGGCCTTTTCTCCTTGATCTCCAGGCAGGCATTATTTATTAAGCACAAATAAAATATCACCACATTTCCCCTTTTTTGTCTAATAAAAATAAAAATATAAAAAAGTTATAACTAAGAAGAAAAACTATATACAATAAGTACAATAACTATATACAATATATACAAGCAATAAATGCATCAACAATGGCTAGTCCATTTGCATTTGACAAATTCAGAGAAAATATTCCATTATCTATCCTATTTTGGTGAGTTCAAAGTGTACCTAATTCACTTTCTATCCTAACTTCTATAACCAACAGAAAACTATCTTATGATGTCTTTCAAACTTATACACTTAACACCTCTTAGTGAGTTTCTTTTCTGAATTTCTTAACAAGTAAAACTGTACCTATAACTATCTAATGTTCAACTTTCTCAGAGACCCGAGAAGGAAATAATATTACCTAGTAAAACAGGAAGTGCAAACAAGTGACTTCTAAAAAATGAGTTATGACAGAAACAGCCAGCTTCCTGGACAGTCACTCGAGGTTTCTCTGCATGTTGAGGCATCATCTTTGGCCTACAGGCTTAGGAATCTGACAAACTCATTTGTGAAGTAGGATGTATGCAAGGCCTACAGCTCAACCTCACATTCTGTGCATGTACCAGATAAACTTGAATTCCGCCAGTGTCCTGTCATGATTCAGGATTTTAAATTCTGGAAATTGCTGGTGTTTTTGGAATTCAGCTTCCCATTCTTTTCAGCTTGTGGGTGGAATTATTAAATGCCAGTCTACCATTGAGAGGTTAGACTCTGTCAGCCTAGTTACTCTTCAAGAATAACTGTTTCAGCTACTGTTCCACTGCACATCAGAAGCCGTTGGTCCACTGCCTGTTCAGCTGCCTTAGAAGAAAGGGGCACTGTATCTTTTCTGGATTGCAAAGACCACTTCAGTGATGGTGCCATATTGTCCTGGCTTCAGAGGACACCTGTTACCAAAGCTATAACCACACTTGTCTTGGCAAGGATCAGTAGTCTTTTGTTTTGTGTCCTGTTTGTCCATTTTGGATAGCATACTATCAGCAGTTGATGTGAGGGCACTTTGTTGCCCAGTGGCTAGCTTTTGCCACAATGAAAGTTAACTCCATATGAAGTTTCTTCAATGCCTCTATCTTTCTGAAGTAGATTGGTGCTGCCAGGAGCAGACATGTCTCATAGTCATAAAAAAAGAAAAAAAAAACTATGTTATTAAAACATTTTAAATGCCATATTCTATGGATCTCTGAAGTGTTTAAAGATGACCTGTCTATCTAAAATACATTTCTGCTTGACCTTGAAAACATACCTAATATGACTACAAGTTCGATTGTAATGTCTAACTAACTTTTATTTCTTTATATCCTAATAGTTGGTAATAATAACATTCAAGGATTAGCAAATTGCATTACGTTGTTAAATGAACTGTATAGGTACAATATCCTGCACAAGATTAGAAATATACGTACAGCATTTTCTAATAGTATCAATCTCAAATTTGTGTCAGTATATATATACAGTATATAAGAATCCAATCCAATGTAAAATATTTAAAACTAGTAGTTGCCTTTTAAAAGTAAATTCAGTAATCTACCTTTTTATCTGTATCATGTCTATATCCTCTCTTTTTTCTTTTCAGAGTAGGTTCAATAATCTACCCTTTATTCTACAATTTATATATATTTTTTCAGAATAGATTCAATAATCTACCTCTTATCTATATCCTCTTTTTTCTTTTTTTTTTCAAACAAGAACCTTAAATCTAATCTCCTTTGTTTAGCTTCTTTCCTGACCATTAACAATTACAATTTATAACCAACCACTGTAAACAATGACAATTATCCCAAACCCAAATCCCACTGAAAAACCAAAAACCACCCGCCCCACCTCTTGGGAATATGGGTGTTGAGTTCTTAAAATTGCTTCCAGCTGTTTGTAGGCAAAGGCATCTTTAGGGGATCCTGAAAAGAAAAGTTTTGGGTTAATAGTCAAGTCCTCGGAAAGGTAGCTGTATCATTTGTTGTCTCTGCCTAATGCAAAAGTGCAGGGCTTATCTCAGTACTTGTTCCAGTAGTCTGTGAAGCTGGATCATCTCAGCCAGCCATCTCGAAATTGTCCTGAGTAGTTTTAGTCTAAAGCTGATCTTTGGGTGATGTTTGTCAGCTTAGTGGTATTATTACTGTCCATGTGGAATCATTGTTGTGGGGCCCCATCATCTTTCTGGAGATTTCAAATTTGCTGTTAGGCCTGGTCATGATTCCCTGCAGAAAACTCATAGAGACTCCAACACAAAAACATGTATAGGTGGTAAATGAAGCCTTTTTTTAGAATTAGTACTCAATATGACCATTTATATCATAACAAAAGTTTAAAATATATATATTAATCTTAAAAATTTTGATATAAAATTCATACCTTAAGAAAAGTTTAAAGAATCAAAATAGATCCAAAGAATTGAGATTGGTGGCAATAGAATAATTCCTTAATATTGGTTTTCTTCTGTCCCATATCAGATGACTCTTTCTTATGATGTGATACAGAGATTTTGCATTTTCCTTTGAACAGATATGCTTGGATTTAGAGAAGGAGAGAGAGAGCCATTCTCCAACTCCAAAGCCAGCTTTAATTTTTAATTAAACTGAGACTACATAAAGACCATTTGTGTAAAGCATCTGTAGAGAAGAGTAGAAACAAACATTTAGGAAGACTTAAGAAATTTTATATGTGATATACCAATAGGCCAATTTACTCCTTTTCTTGGGACATTTTTTTCTAGATGATTTGTCCTTTTTCTTCAGATGTCTTATTTGTCCAGTGTTCTTCAGATTCTTTAGCCTTCATTCTTCTGAAAGACAAAAGCAAAAACCCTTTCCCAAGCCTAACTTTGGGGAGGTTCCCTTTTGGAAAGTTATATCTCTTAGTCTAATTGGCGCTGGTGGGCTCTCAGTTCAGTAGTAAAGAGTCAGTACTGCTCTTGCAGAAGACCCAAGTTCAAGTACCCACACTGGGTGGTATACAACTGCATGTAACTACAGCTCCTGGGAGATCAAATACCTCTGTCTTCTGTGGGCACCTGAACTCAAGTACACATACCTATACACAGATACATAGTACATTAAAAAAAAACTCAAAACACATCATTTCAAAAAAATCTTTAAAAACATTATTTTGAGACAGTCTTGCCATATTTCCCAGGCTGGCCTTGACTCCCTATGTAGTTCATGCAGACCTCTCAATCTGTGATCCTTCTGCCTCAGCCCCCAGAGTATCTGAGAGACCACTAGGCCCCACTGAGAACATATATTTGACTGTACTTAGACTAAATTAAAAATGGGTCTCAATTTGGATGTTCCCTACTATCTATTCCTTAATTACTTCTGTTACCACAAAATTATCTGCCAGTGTTTACACTCCCCAATTGTTATGTCCAGTTTTTATTGTCTGATTTGAGGTGCCCAGGATTTGAGAATAACCTATAAAATGTATTTAACCTTGGTAAACAGCAGTTTAGATAAGTTTTGGAGACTCTGTTGAAACCCTTTACTGTATTGGCTGTTCTTTAGGGATGGCGGTGTACTTTCTGAACATCACAAAACATAAAGTTCTTTCTTTTACAAACAGCAGTTCTGGGCCAGGCCTAGAGCACATTCATAGACTGTTCCCCTGTACAGTTTCTGGGCAAGAGCACTGCTTTAAAGATGAGGAAAAGCTTAACGGGTATGTTTGGCTTGGGGATTCCTTATTAAGAACATGCAAATTTCCCCAAGGAAAACTGCATTTGCATGTAAAAGCGCTCGTTCACTGTAATTAGAACTATTTCCTCCTCTTTATTTATTTATTTATTTTAAATTCAGCTTCTCAGTGATAAGTATAAGGTTTTGTCTTTTCCACAAAGGCAGGCCTTTTTGAAGGACTTGAAGGCTGAAAAATCCCATGCCAGCTCCTTGCAAGAGCCACAGTGAGAGCTGCGTGGGGGCAGGGAGTGAGTGTGGTCTTTTCCACACCAGTTTGCTGGGTGCCAGCCCAGTGCTCAGAGGGAAAATTAATGGACTCATCTACACAAAAGTAAAGTTTGGGAAGTAAGTTTTCTTCTCTTCTGAGGGCTGCGCTTGTACGGTTTAAATTGTAATAAAAATTAAAATGCCTGAAATAGTTGAGAGTTGAACACTGCTGTGTTAGCTCATGGGCAACTCCCAGCTTCCTCAGATAGCAACACAAAACTCTGGCAGCTCCCCAAGGGAACATTCTTTGAGGACCTCCCTAGGAGCGGGGAGAGGGAACTTGGCCTTAGGGTTGTGCAACTGTGCCATGCTGGTGTCCTTGCATCCAAAGGCTGCCTGCTGTCCTCTGCATCAGTGTTTTCCAGCTGTTTTAGAGGTGCGGATGTCTAAATGAATGGCAGGAAATACTGGACACTGTGGAGGAATCATATCTCGCTAGATACTTTAATTATCTTTGTGGATTTTTTTGGCTTTCTCGTAATCAAAATTGCTAAAATGCTTAATTTTATTTGTTTCTTAATAATCTAAATTGCTAAGTAATCTAATATTCCAAATTACTAAAACAATATCAAACATAATTAAACTCTCATTTGATTCTGGACAGTTTTCAGTGCCTCCAGGTTGTTACAGATATTGCATTAATGTGAATTCTAGTCATTGGTGTCCCTGTTAAGAGAATGCTAAACACTAGCCTGGC
>CABHPQ010165985.1:5375-32420 GCA_902168405.1 Peromyscus aztecus
CACACACACACACACACACACACACACACACACACACACACACACACCTATTCACCTATTCAGCCTGACCTTTCCATTAACCAATCCAACTAACGATTGCACCAAAGCCCAACTGATGAATCAGTGTCTTTTTATTGGGGTTTCTAATGGAATTTGGGTATGCAGTTTCTTACAGGAGCAAGGATGACTCAAAAATGCAGCTGCATCTCTGAAAAGCATACCCCAACACAGGTGATATCACACAAAAACTCCAACCCCAGAGCTCTCTGCTCAACTTAGAGATAAGTTGATAGACCTTAGGACTCAGTTTGGTTGCTAGGCATCTCCTCCAGAAGCTGCTGTTTACTGATTGTGTAAATCTAGGGAGAGCCCTCCCATAATTTTGTTAGTGTCCACTTTTCTTGACATGTGACATTTTATTTCCCTCATGAGTCTCATGTGCTTCCCCATGTCTCCTGGAAAGTTTCAATTGGGAAGAAACACCTGTACAGCAGCCCCTCCCCCATCCTTGGTCCCTGTAATAGTGTTCAGGGAGCCACTGTGGCTGGGAGTTCATGAGTTCAAAGGGATGTCCTATCCTGGACATTTCTAAAGGGCTTTCTTAAGTTAGGCTCTACTCTGTTGAGGATCCGTGCTTCAGACATACTCAGAGTGTTCTATGAGGGGACCAGGAAGCTTTTCCCTTCATTGATGTGAATGCCTTTGTTTCCTGCTTGCAGAGGGAGGCCTTAAACATCAGTCAAAGTGAAGAACTATCTGTCAGTTTCTTCATATTCAAGGATACATATCTGAAAATATGTTCAGTGTCTATGTCTCCTAAAATATGTCTAAGATATTCATATTTTCCTTGAAAACTGAATTTCTAGATATTCTTTTTAAAATACTTGACTGTAATTTCAAATTACAGAATTGTTATTGTCCCATTAAAAGCAATAGCAGGTTTTTAAAAATTTTGTTTATCATTTTCAACTGTTACTCTAACCGCTGGGATTTTCTTGTTTAATTAGCTCTAAAGTTGGTCAAATAACAACAGTATTTTCACCTTAGTCATGTTCCAGAACTGTGAGATAAATTAAATTCTTCCATGTCAGTGCTCAAAGAAGCCTGATTCCAACAGTCAAAAAAATAGACACAGTTGAATACTTAATAAGTAGGGAAATGTAGAGAAATAGAAAGCAAAACACAAGACACCCTATGTCAGTTAGCAAACTGCTGTTCATAATATGAGCTTCAAGCACATGAAGGGGAAGTAAATACATCAAATATGACATGATATAACACACAAATCTAATTGCATGAAACATTCAGAAAAGGAAATTATACAGAAAGTGATTGGAGATTATCTGGGTTAATAAATATGAGGAACTCTATGGAAATCATAATGGATGAGCCACTCAACAAAGTACACAAACTTACCAAATCCTTTAATAAAAATAGACAACATTTACAGATCACATTTTTTTTTGCTACCAGAGGCTTTTACTAGAAGTAGATGGTTCTGAATGCAATATTTTCTTCAGACTGTAATAAAAGCTAAGGGGACAGAAGTCATTAAGAGAAATATAGGTAGTTTTGGAGGCCAAGAAAGAACTTGTTACCAAGAAAATCCTAACAGTTTCACATGAAACCAGGGTAGTGAATCCAGTTATTATATGTTACATAATCAAATCACACAGTTGTCCAAAATCTAGACAGTTGTTCCTATGATATATGAGTTAATACGTGTTAGAAAACTCTAATTACTTCATACATGCTTGTTTGATGAGTACCTACACATACAATCACAAATTATTTTATACAAGTATCAAACAATGCCTACAATTAATATGTGTCTTGACTATGTGGCATTTCTAATCCCTATTTTAAGATAAAAGGAAAACAGCAATCATGATTTTAATATAAAAACTGAAAGGAGACAAATATAAAAATGCAATAAGAACTACATATGTTATCTCTGATATATATATATATATCATTGCATATATATCACTAAACATATAAATTCAACCTGTTCAGTCTATGTAAGGCAATTTTTATGGATATGCTTTAGCACTGATCATTTGGTATGGAAAATCAATTGGTGTGCTCTTCCCCAGGAAGACAGTTTCTCCCACTCTCAGCATTTCTTAGCTGCTTTTCATTATTTGTTTACGGTTGAAGCCTCAAAGGCATTCTCTCTTCCGTGTTAGCATATCATTGATGTCATATTTGTTCAAGTTAAATGTAGGTAGTCGTGTTTGTGAGGCCTGATTTCTCTGACATTCTCTAATTGCTCCGTTTATGTTCAGTTTTTCTCTTCATTATTTATCCCTTGTGTAGAGGGGCAATGCTGAAGTTAGAGTAATATTTTCACATTCTAAAGCAGCTATACTCTCATTGTTAGATTGCAAAATATATTCTCCCTATTGTTGCACTTAAAGTAGAAATTGTTCAAGCTTACTAACAGAAGCCATTTTATCATGGATCATTTTCTAAATTTGAATTGAGAGTATATTTAATTTTAAGGTTTCGTATTCATATACTAGGAAAAACAATATTTTAATTTTAATTGTCATAATAACGTTATCTACTATTTTATACTGAGTTTTGGTATTTATAAGTCAGTATCACTGAGAAATGATATGTATTAACCTAGTTAACTTTTCTAAACACATTTTTTTTTTTTTTTTTTGGTTTTTCGAGACAGGGTTTCTCTGTATAGCTTTGCACCTTTCCTAAACTCGCTTTGTAGACCAAGCTGGCCTCGAACTCACAGAGATCCGCCTGCTTCTGCCTCCTGAGTGCTGGGATTAAAGGCTTGCACCACCACCAGCCAGCTCTAAACAGCCTTTTGAGGTATGCACTCTTATTCTTATTTTACAAATAAGAAAACAGGCAAAGAACTTTGCTAATAAGCTCAGGAGACTGAAATCAGACCCTGGTTATTTGGCTGTAAAATTATGCCTGTCCCATCTTGTTTTTCTAAAACTATGGCTGGTTGAACTGATCAAGTGATCAATTGATACAAGAAAAAAATACTTGGTTGGAAAATGCTTGAGCTACCATTGTCAAAATAAAATTTATACCATCATGTGTAGATATTAAATTTGACAACTTGCTGGTGTTCATAAGATGTTAGTTATTATAAATAATAAGGAGGCCAGTGTCTTTTACTTAGGAGTGTGTGTGTGTGTGTATGTGTGTGTGTGTGTGTGTGTGTGTGTGTGTGTCCACATGGGGATCTAACTAGGAGATTCACAGCTGAAAATTTACAGTTATTCTTTTCTTCTTGTCATATAAAAATAATTCACTACTTTCACATGTGTTTATCCTGTAAATTGCCAGTCTTTCTTATCATAGAATCTCCCTAAGTTTTATGTTTATAATCCTTTAACAAATGCAATATTTTCATATTTCTGTTAATTTTTATCAAGAACATAATTTTGTCATGTGTTTTTTCCTGCTGGTTTTGCAGTGTAGGTTAAAACAGCCCAGGGCCAGGAGCTGTACAACTTTTACAACTTAAAAGTACAGATAATTTGATTGTTTTCCCAGAGAAGTGGGCAGGCAGCCAAGCCTCACCACTAAAATTAGTCTCCAATTTAGTGTTTGATGTCATTTCACAAGGACTAGAATGAAAAATGAGACATTGGACATGTTAACTCGGAGGAAAATTATCACTTCACCTTGTATAGGGCGTCTTTATGGAATGAAATCAGAACAGATAAATCATCTTGCCCTGTGACAGATATGCCTGTCATTTGGGGAAAGATGTCCTCCCATGAGAGGGCAGGCACTGTCTGAGTTTCCCTCCGATTATGACTAGATATATTTTATGTCTGAAAATAATGATAGAAAATTTCAAATAGAAACGGTATATGCAGGACACACTTCTCAAGTCAATTTTTTTCAAGTGACAATTTAAAAGTGTATACATAAATACTAGAGTCACATTGGTGAACTGCATCTAGACTTGAGGTGGTCACTAATGGGAGAAGTTTGTCCCTCAGTTTCCATTTAGAAAATAGATAATCATAATTTTAAAATTTATTCTTTTTTGTTGCAAATTTTCTATGAGTACTACATTTATATCATAGCACCACAAATACTACCAGCAAAATCTATCATATACTTAATTTGAAATTTTCTGTTTTGTGGTGGAAAGGCAGATGGCCCAAAATAGTAGCACTTCACACCAAACTTTGGAAAACTTTAAGTGTGATTGTGTAGACACAGTAACCACAGAGATATTATGACTACAGTATTATGCTCTCACATTTGAGTCTTGGTTAAATTTTTAAGGCAATTTATAGTAATATTTTAAGGAATTGAGATTTTTTTAAATACTCATGTTCATATATAATCAAAAATAATCAGACTTAACTTTCTATGAATGGATTTTTTGTGATTTAGAAAAAGATGTTTGATAATAGCATAGTATATAGTAGAGAAAGGTTACATTTCAAATATGTTTCAAAAACAGTCTGTAAAACCTACTGGCCAACTTCAAAGCACATCTGATAATGATGGTAAAGGTAAAATTTGTTAGATACTGTAACATTATTTTCTCCACTAACAAAGTTAAAAGTAAAAAGGTGCTAGATGACTCCAAATGTTCCTCTAGACTGGATAAATTGAAAGTATGAAAATTGCTAGCAACTAAAAATTTGCTCTCATATTATGAAGTTGAAGCTATCCTGTGAAGTTTAAATTGTTTATTTTTTCTAAAACATTCTCAGTTTGATTTTAAAATCTCAGAAATCACCTTGTAAAGTGAATCATCTTATATTTTATATATGTATATATGTGTAAAGAGTACCTAAAGTGTCACTTAAAAATTAATTAATTATTCAAGCAAAACTTCATTTAATTAATTATAGTAACAACTTCTGTAATGCTGGTTAGTATGTTTATTACTCAGAGGATTTAAAAATTCTAAATAAACTGGACTAGGCCCTCTGTATGGAGAGACAATTGTGTAGCTTCATTTGCTTATGGGACCCCTGATGGTAGAATCAGAATCCATCCCTGGTGCATGAGAGGGCTTTTTGGAGCCCACTACCTATGATGGGACACCTCCTGCAGCCTTGAGGCAGGGGGAAGAGTTTGGCCTTGCCTCTACTGGATGTGCCTCCCCATCGGAGGCTTTGCCTTCTTGTGCAGGAGAGTGGGGGGTGTGTTGGGGGGGAGGCTGGGGAAGGAGGAGGGAAGAGGGGAATCTTTGGTTGGTGTGTAAAATGAATGAAAAAATTTTCTTAATAAAAAAATTCTAAATAAATATTTCATCCACCTTTCCAAGGATATCTTAAGTATTTTATAAACTTCTCAATAAGTTTCATTAATTTTTTCTTTCAGTGTATAACAGATCAAACCTCTCATTTTTTTCATTTACTTGTTTATTCATTATGCATTTATGTGCACATTCTATTGTCTAGTTCCTATGCTAGACACCTGAGATCACACAGAAAACAAAGCATATATATCCTCCCAGAACCTGAATTCTTGTGGTCACAGATTCAGTTTATAACTGTTTATTGGGACTGTTGGGACTACAATATGATATATTCATGTGATCTAGACAGAAAGAAGGTAGAATTTGGGGCCAGTTAAAACCACAAGAATAAAACAAGTGATGAGAGATATTCCACAGCTTAAGCTAGACAGGATATAGATACAGGAAGGACATTGTAACATAAAATATACAGGACCTAGCGACTGTGGTTCAGTGTGTAGAAGAATTTGACTTACTGTTGAGAATAGAATTCAAGAACTGAGTCATAAATAATCTAGGAGAAAATACATCTACTGGAGAAAACACGTTTACTCGTTCTGTTGTCAGAGAGTGAAAATTGTTGATGATTACACCTATTCCTTCAGTCATTCATCCACTCATTCACTCATCAAAAAGTACAAATATTCTCAATGTGGCTGGATTTTGTTGACGTCATGCATATAGAATAGCGAAACAATGGGGAAAAATCAGTGCCTGTCCAATATGTTTTGAATTTCATTAAAGATAATAAATATGCCATATATTAAAATATATATGTGGAGGTTGATTGTGCATTAAGCAATCTTTAGGTACACCTCTTTGAATTTCTTACCTCTTTGAATATCTTACCCTTTACAGGAATGTAGAAAACTAGTTTTTTGTTTTTGGGTTTGTTAGAAAGCAGGCTTTGAAATGGTAGAATTTGGGAAGTGTTAGAATGTTTCATAAGTGATTCTGACACCAGAGTCAGATTTCTCCACACGGGTCTTGGAGATGTTTCTTCATGTGTTCCCTGCTACTCAAACACCCTGTTCTCTTCATCCTTCACGCTTCAATTAAGATAGATTATCTATCTACTTGCATATTAAGCTAAACTGTGACTATTTTAAGTGGGCTGTGTTTCAAAACTTAATTTAACACACATGCCCCAATCTCCATATTGCTCCTTTCCTCTGGGTAATGTTCCCAGCTTTTCCATTATGGTGCTCGACATCCTCAGAACACACTCTAGAACCACATTATTTTTTTCTTACCACGAGAATGCTCAAAACTTCTTCTCAGTACTGAAGGGAATTAGATTTTAAAATTCCAGGAAATACTTAATTATTGTGGAATATTTCTTTACACTGTGTGAATATGCGTTGTTAGGGTCCTGGAAAAGTCACACAAAAGACTACCATCCTCTTATGCAATCTGTGGGAGTCTTTATTATTCCAGCATGCTGGGGCCATTCATCTTACACAAAGGCAAAATGGTGATGCCACTGAGAGAAGATCCCTGGCTCCTTTTAAGCACAGCTAAGGGGAGTTCCTAGGGTAGTTAGGTCATCTCAGATATGATTGGCTTAAGCAAGTGGCAATCGTATTAGTACATTTTAATTGTCTAGGGCTAGTCAGGGGCTGGTTAAGCCTACAGCTTTTCCATTTGGAGGCAGGCCTGGACAAGTCCCAGGCTTTGCCCTTATTTGGTTATTACTTTGAACTATCGACTGTGGAGGCTGACTGTCCTAATACGTGCTGACTGTGGGGGCTAGCTCAGGCCTGATACAGACTTGGTACATGCAGTACCAGGCCTCCTTGTCCTTGCTGTCAGGGTGTTGGAAATCGATTGTCCTGTGTTTGTGGCTTTTCCTCAGAAATTGACTACTCAGTTCTAAGAAGCAGGAAACAAGGCCTAATTCTTAACTGAGTTATTAAGCAAGGTTGTCATGATATTTGCTTGGCCCTCTCAGTGTCACTGTGATTGATTTAATAAAAGCTAAATGGTCAATAGCTAGGCAGGATGTATAAGTGTGACTTCTGGACAGAGGGAGCTCTGGGAAGAAGAAAGGCAGAGTCACCAGCCAAATGTAGAATAACCAGGATGGGCATAATGGAGATGAGTTGAGTGTGTGAAAGAATGTGGATTTAAAAATATGGTTTAATTTAAGGTATAAGAGTTAGTCGGAAACAAGACTAAGTTAAGTCTGAATTTTCATAATTAATAATAAGTCCAGGAGGCCTAAAAATAAAATTCCATCTATATATGATGCCAAAGGTCCAGGCACGTGTATCCACATAAGCTCTGAGAAAGCTAAAAAAAAATAAAAAAAAAAAAAGTCAAACCACAGAGTCAAACTAGGCTTCCCTGTGACCAAGGTCTCTTGGGTAGGGTTGGTATAGAGAGACTGCCTGCAGGCTGGAGCCAGCCGCCAGTGCCATGTGCTGAGCTGAGCTGCTCCAGTGGCTGACATGGCAGTTTAAGATTTGTCTCATGGGATCAGAGAACCCTACAGATGCTCAGTAAACAAGATATAGACAGAAAAAAATCTCTAAACAGATTACAATGTGCTTTAAAAAATGTGTGTATGTTTAAAAAAGACAAGAAAATGGGTATAAAAAGTCATAGAAAAATAGTTTATAAGTAATAAGATAAAGTCTTTAAAGAAAAAAATAAAATAATATAAAGAGGACAAGCTATATAAAGATAGAAAATTCACAGAGTCTGCATCCTATATGGTGTCTTCATTGACTTTAATTTTTTTTTAATTGCTGATGAGTGAACAATAAAAAATTCTCAAATATTTTACATTGGTATAGACTTTTGTATATTGATACAAATTTAAGGTTATTTTTGTTATACTGTATGTATATTTCTCCTCATTTAAGATATTGTACCTATGTAACTCATTTTGAAATGTAATGTAAAGTTTTAGTTCTTGAAAGCTATTTAGGATAATAAAGAGTAATAGGTTAATAGTCATCTATAACAATCAAACTTAGAGTCATGCTAGGTATGTTTTCAAGGTCATACAAAGATATATTTTAGATAGGTGATCTGATGATATTCAAACACTTCAAAGACCTACAGAATATGAGACTTAAAATGTTTTAATAACATAAGACTTTTCATGACAGTGAGGCACACCTGCTCCTGGCAACACCCATCTACTTCTAAAAAGGATGATGAGCATCAAAGAATCTCCATCCAGAATTTACTTTCTTGGTGACAAAAGGTAGGCACTGGGCAAAGAATCTGCCCTTGCCTCAACTGCTGATAATATGCTGTCCAAATTGGACAAGCAGGACACAAAGGAAAGCGATTGCCAAACTTTGTCAAGACAGGGTAGGACAGTCCTTCAAAATTCCTGCTTCACAGAGAATTCTGTCAGATATGATAGGCCTTTAGGTCACAGATGAATCCCCCAACTTTACAGAGGAACCTTGGGGTGAGTGTCTAGGTAGCCAAATGTCTCTGTCATTTCTACAGTTTTGGAAGTTGCTTTCTCTATACTTCATGTTTATTCAAGTAATATTTTATCCTTCCTGGGTCTCTCATGGGAATTGAAAACTAGATAATTATAGTTTTATACTTTTCCTTGTTACAAAATTCAAAAAAGAAATTATATAAGAGATGTAAAGTTTATTAGGTTGAGAAATATAAAAGCTTAAGTTGTTTATCTAAAAGATGTTTTAAGGTCTAAAAAGATATTTTTAGGCTGGTAATACAAGTTATGACAAAATGGTTTAGATATAAAACTTTGGACTAAGACAGAATAAACAATGGAGTATTTTGCCTAAACTTGCCAAATGCAAATGGACTGGACATTATAAATATAATTCTTACTTGATAATTTTATTGTATATATAACTTTACTGTGTTAGTGTTAAAACTTGTCGTTTTATTTAGACAAAAGGGGGAAAATGTTGTGGTATATGCTTTTATACTGTGTGAAGATGTGTCACTGTGATTGGCTTAACAAAAAGCTGGATGGTCAATAGCTAGGCAGGAAGTGTAAGTGGGACTTCTGGACAGAGAGAGCTCTGGGAAGAAGTAAGGCAGCATCACTAGCCAGATGTGGAATAATCAGGAAGGGCATAATGGAGATGAGTAATGAGCGTGTGAAAGAATGTAGATTTAAAAATATGGTTTAATTTAAGTTATAAGAGCTAGTTAGAAACAAGCCAAACCAAGACCAAATTTTCATAATTAATAATAAGTCTCTGTGTCATTGTTTGTGAGTAGGTGGCCCAAAATGAAAAGTCCATTTACACTTAATTATTGTCTAACAGCATCCATTTCTTTCCCTTTTTTCAATATATAAACTTTTTCTCTTCAATTTATTTATCATTATTATTTTTTAGAAACAGAATCTCTCTTTACAGAAAGCATTTTTATCCCAGAACCTACCTTCAACCAGTATTATATCCTCAACACAAAGATGAGAAAGAAAAATTGAGAATTGGTTGCCTCCTTTTATAAAAACAGGACATTTTTCTTTCTTTTTTTGTTAAGGCATATATAATTGAAGAAAATCTAATCAGTGCAATGATGTTAAAAAGCATCTTTTGACATATAGCCTTAATAATAAAGTATGCCTATTACAGCAAAGCAGTAACTATACTGTGTAAAGAAGCCATTTATGACCACTGTGAGGAAAAGCGATAAATAGAAGTTAGCCTTTACAGGATTTAGCCTGTACTTACAGAATGCTTGAGGAAATGGTTGCTGAGAGCTTCGATAGCGACTTCAGTAAATGACACCAGTGTCAAAAATAATTGTTTTTATAAAGAATGTTTAGCAGCAACCATACCTCTTTCCATCACTCTGCAAGCAATGATTCATTGATGGTTTAATCTGCCTGAAGAAACATAGCATTTAATCTGAACCTCAGCTATCTGAGTGACTGATTGTTTAATGTACAGATTGAGTCACTACACACAATTTTAAAATACAATTTTTGACACATCTTAATTTCAGGAAAGATAAATGTATACTTGATGCTTTCTAACAGGACACCTAATATGCTTCCTTGCCTTTATTTTCAGTGTTAAAGGGTTTTTGTTTCTCGTTCCAGTTCTATTGTAATTTTGTAAACATAAATTCTTATGTTTTTCATTTTACATAATATAATATTGCTGAAGCACATAGCTTATTCTTCAATTTGTATTAATCCTTCCCCTCACATTAATGTAATACCAACTGGCATTTTACTTCTTTCTGTACATAATTTTTGTCATGTGAGCAACATGCCATTTCCAGGTTGGTAGAGACAACAGAAACTCCTTGGTTTGCAATTTTTGTCACAGTTCAATTTGTGGACTGCACTTACACATTACTTGACTGGTTCCATCACTGTTCCATGATATTCTTTCATTTTAATTTGTGATCTTTGGCCCATATTTATTTTGGACTTATGTCACATTATCGTCTCCAGAGGATTTGAGGGACTTGTTGTTTTGTTTTTTTAATTAATCTGGCCTCAGTTTAGTCTTGAGTTGTGAATTTAAAAGTACAAAGCACAAGAAAAATGAGGAATAATCCAACAGTTGTTGGATGCAATTATTTGAATCAAATGCTTATAAACACAGTTCTTACAGCAATGCTGTAATCCTAATATATTATCATGATCTAAAGAGAACAGGAGAAGAATATTCTGAGATCAGCCCTGCGTTAGCCACAGAGTAAAACCCTACCTGAAAACTAAACCAAACAGAAAACAAAATAAAATGGGGAGAAAACTAAAATCTGGTAAGCATACCATAAAACTTACTTCAGAATGAGCACAAACATGGAAAATGAGATTATTCCTCAGTTGAATTAGAAATATTCAAATGGCAGATTATCTAGCCCAGTGACTACATTAATAATTTGATGGTTACCTGTGGGTGAAAACAACTAACCATGTTGTTTTCAAAGATATCTGATCAAAGAAAGATTGTATTACTTTTGATAAAACCACAACAGGACAAAAATACCATTCACTTAATGGGAATCCCAGATAACTCAGGCATTCTGGTATTCTATCCTAGTGCAAAATACACAGTGATTTCCTAGTGAAGTATACATAGTTGTTCAGTTCAGTCTAACTCTATTAGTAATTTACTGTCTCTTTGGTTCTCATTAAAATTCAACTATCTTACTAGGAGATACAAAGTCCTTCCATGCTCGTGGATAGGAAGAAGTAATATTATAAAGATGGCCATTCTATCAAAAGCTATTTATAACCTCAATGTGCCGTCAAAACAGAGTCCTGGTCTCTGATAAGTATAATATTAATTAATGATGAAGCAAAGTATGCCAAAGTCTCGAGTAGAATGCATTTAACACACTAGTCTATGATCTCCCACTTGTATTTTAATAAGGAATTGCTGTAATTACAGTGATTTAATGGCAAGCGTTACTCCTTGAGTCAGCAGTTTCAATTGTGGCATAGGATTTTGAGTTGTTTGCAATAAAATAAGCTCATATTGAATGTACGGGGCCATGATTGACTGATACACACACAAATATCTATGCATATACACATACATAGCACACATACATGAAAAATATAAGTACACATGTGGCTACAACTAAAATATAATTGAATATTTTCATAAATTGTGAGAAAAATTCAGAGTCATATCTTATAGGATTACCAGGGAACTGAATATCTGAGTATTGACTTTTGTGCATGCCAAGGTCATTGTTACTTGGCTGGTTTTGCCAGGAATGTAACCGAGCACAGAAACCAGTATAGTAAAGTGCTCAGTACCTCTAGCCACCAGATAGAAGTTAAGTTAAATCGAATACCAAGCTAGGAAATATTAAAATGTCTCCATTAACTTAGCACTGAGTAATTAAGAATATGAATATGTTTAATATAAAAAGCACCAGGAACCATTTTATAAAAGTTGTTTAAATATAACAATCAACATAAAAGAAGATGATTACAAAGACATGCAGGGCATGCTAATGAACCATAAAATACAACCATAACATAATGATTAGGAGCATAAACTCATTCTTTAACATTATAAAAATAGCATAGCCTACCATTTTGTCTCTAGATATCTTTCACTCTTTAAAAATAACCCAGCATTATACTGAGCTTCAGCTCCTTGACAAATTGCATGTAGAAAAATATATTCGCTTAATTTAGATAGGATAAATATCAAGCAAACTAACACGTCTCTTGCAAAAGTAAAATGAAATGGATAAAAATGTATTAATTTGTAAAATGATATGTATAATCTTTGGGTCAGATGTATTCTATGTGAGAGTTTGAA
Organism: Peromyscus aztecus; assembly: GCA_902168405.1. Lineage (NCBI taxonomy): Eukaryota > Metazoa > Chordata > Mammalia > Rodentia > Cricetidae > Peromyscus > Peromyscus aztecus. Next base: position 17,877 of record CABHPQ010165985.1, read on the forward strand.
GACTAACTCTGTTTGCTAAAAAATATGGAATTCATAAGAAAGTATATACTGTATGTCTCTACAGTTTGATGTTCTCATCTTTGTTTACTGTCTTTAAAGAGCCCATTTCTTTTCTGATTTCTTGAGTTTTTTAATTTGTTTTTTTTTTTAATATTCTCAAAAGCGCTATGGCTAGGTTATTACAATTTCCGTTGGCAGGTGGTAATCCTGCGTTTGATCACTGAGGTCGTTTTACTGCTGTCAGTTCTTATTAGCTCTTAAAAATTGTTTCTTCACACATCTCTCAGTTTGTAGTCTGCCACAGAAAGCTGCAGCTCAAAACTGTAACCTAATGGCTCTCCCGTGACACAGGCCAGCATCCCAGACATAAAATCATCTGGAAAGCAGATATATATTTGTGAAAATTATTAATCCAAAAAATATCTTCTCATCACTTAAATGCCAGCCAGGAACTTGAATTCCCTAGCACTAAAATACTAAAAAAAAAATTGTTCTACTTGTATGCTTACTCATGACATCAAGTGTCCATTCAAAGTAGAAAGTTTCCTTAGCAAAAATCCCTGCCAACTGAGCCCATCTATATAATTACTTCAATTGCTGGTGGTGGATAAAAATAAACTGTAGAGAACTTTCCATTCCTACCAGGCAGGAGAACCTGTGATTAGGTAAGAAAGTATGGGTTTGTACTGGTGATTTTTTTTTCAGATGTGACTTATAATATGAAGACATTAAAGATTTCAACTTGTCTTTAAACTTCCTCTGATTTTTATAACTTTGGAAAGTGAATCGAAGACTTGAACACTTCTTTGTGTTGATGCTTAAGCACTGACCTTTCCATGGTAAATTCCACTATCTATGTGAATCAGTTTTAACTAGAGTGTTTTTGTATTCTATATAACAAAAATGACCTTGAACTAGCTTAGGATAAACAGAGTTTTCTATTTTAAAGCACAGAAAAGAAGATGTATGTTTTAGAGCAGGATGTTGAAGTTGCTTGTTAAAACACAAAACAAAAACAAAAAACAACAACAATAAACAAGACAAAATAAACACACAAAAACACCCACAAAGACACTCTCAAGAATACAGGAGGTAAGAGTTTTCTTTAATATTTTGATTTTCACGTTAGCTCTAGCATAAAATGCTTCTGTTAATATTATAAAAGCAGATCAAAACCATAATATAGAAAAGTTATCATAGTCATACAGGAGACATATTTTTATGCTTGTTTTTTTCTTGGTTAGTTGGTTTCCTCTTTTTCTTTCCTTTGTTGAAAATACTAAATTTCCAGGATACAGTGCCAGATTTGTCTTAGATCAAAGGTTTTTTCCAGTATTTCCATTGTAGACACATGTTCTATGAACTAAGAACACCTTATTCTAGTTATGAACTTGTACCCAAATAAATTATCCATCCCTTGAACACAGATAATCAAGAGAAATGAAATCAATTTTGGAAATAAATTTTTTCTTGCAAAAATTAGGAATCTTAAAATTTACTAAAAATAAAAAATGAGAAACCAAAAATCAAAGTATGGAAAACATGACATAGTATGAAGACCTAGTATCAAGTAAACTTGTCTCCAACCTGGCTATGCCATTTTCTACCTGTATAATTTTATACATGACATTTATTTTGTCTAAACATCCTTTCTTCACAGATACAAAAACAGTAAAAAAATGTATAAGGTTATTTCATAGTCTAAATTTCAATGTATAAAAATTATCTAACACAGACACCAAAGAACAATAAAATATTTGGCATTAAAAATGAACAAGCATTATTAATGTAGAATTTTAGAAGGATTTTGATGAAAAAGAGATTATGTACAGGAATAAGAAAAACATGGTTAGGATAAGTAATTAACACTGCCTATTTATTAAAGAAAATCTCACCCATAATGGTATGCTGTTCTAGAATTTTCAAATGATTTTCTTTACCTCGAGACATCAATGCATGGATTTTAAATTTCTGCAAAATATTGTTTGGTTAGATAAATCACAGTCAAACATGGAAAAATTTAAAAGAAGGTGAGAAATTAACAAAACAAAATTTTCTTAAAAGTTACAATAAACTGAAAATATATTTCAACCAATAATAAAGATACCATAAAAGCCGTATTTCACTGTGTTCTGAATTTCCATCCCTACTCTTTTTAATTTTGGTCTTGAATCACTCAATTTCCCTACCTATTCAAGATATTTACTTTAAGATAATCTCATCTTTCTTAGAGAAATAAAGATATAAGACAAAATATATCAGAATCAAAATATGCATGAAGTTTTCAGCATAATAAAGAGCAACTTAGAGAAAGAATTAGTATTAGTATTAGAAAGCAAAGCATTAGTATCAAGACCTAATACATAAGGAATTTAATCAACTCTAAAATAGAAACAATGCGAGTGAAAACTTGACAAGAGACCCAGTCAACTTCTAAAAAAGAAAATGTACAAATGCCCAGTAAGTACATGAAAATTCTCTGCACATGAATCATCCAAACATATGAAATTTATAACCACAGTATTCTTTACTCTTAGTCTAGTTAGGAGACATTTTCAAAATATTTAAGAAAATAATTGCTGGTAAGGATATGAAGGAGGCAGAGTTTTTGCATATTTTTCAGGTGATGAATGCAGCTGTATATACAATGGAGAAATCAGTATGGGTGTTCCTTTAAAAATTCTTTTAAAAATATGACTACCATATGGCTCATTAAGCACTCTACTAGGTATGTGTCTCAAGAAACTAAAATGTCTTTGCAAAAGATACATCTGTCACTATGAAAGAGTATTGGATGAAATATATAATGAAGAAGAGGACCCAAGCAAGATGGCTTAGGAGGTGAAGACAGTTGCCTCCAACTTTAATGATCTGAGATTGATCCTCCTTGGCACTTCCATAATGGAAGGACAAAACCTAGCCCTCCAAACTGTCCTCTATGGGTGCACTGTGGCATGTGTACACACACACACACACACACACACACACAGTGAGAGAGAGAGAGAGAGAGAGAGAGAGAGAGAGAGAGAGAGAAACAGCCTCTAGAAATATATAATTTGTAGAGGAGATATCCAACATATACATCATTGAGAGTATACAACATATAAAAGACATGTAAAATAGCATGATTTAAGATATATTTTTTCATATTTAATTTTTCAGTTTCCAATTCATTTCATTTTTAAATCATTCCAAAAAAAGCAAAAGTTAAGTTACACTAGAAATAGTTTGTAATTAACGTTATTTTGCTATTACTAATAAGATAAATTAATTTACTGAGAGATTTACAATTTTTATTCAATGCAATGTATAATGCACTTAGAGCAACTTTATCCTTGATGAATTATATTTAATTAAAGGATACAATACATGATGAAAAGATAGAGGCATAATTATTAATCCATTTTCATCAAAAGGAAACTCACATTTTGCAGATCTATGCTTTATTTTAATGCTTGATTGTCTCAATATTACCAGAAAGAAGATGGTTTTATCTTAAGAAGTTAGCATAATGAAGAGCAAGAGAGTAGGAAATCTAGGCATTAAAATAAGAAGGGAAATGCACTGTTGGAAAAATGGTTCTTGACCCTTTTGAATATCTATATTCACATTCATTTTAACCAGGCATACATAACCATAAGTATCAGAGAAATGTTTTTGTTGTGACAGAATTATTTTATAATGAAGTAATAATTATCATGCATTAAAGTGCATTTACACCAATTTTCTACTTATTTGAGTACTTGACAAAGACAGTGCTACAATGCACAAAGTCAAATACTTCTATTATGATGGATCTCTCCCGGGATGTGATGCGATGCAGAGTGAAACATTCCAGGAGTCATATCTAATACATTACATCAGGACACAGACTCTTGGGAATTAGGTGAAATTATCTTCCATGCCGACTAAACTTTTTCGCTGTCTCAGTGTGCTTGACACGTGTTGACACAGTCACAAACGCGTTTGTGTGAGTGTCAGCGCTGTGGGAGCTAAACAGGACAATAGAACAAGTTGAATGAAAGTTAATTTCAGACGTTTCCAAGTGCTCTTGGGCCATTGTAGTAGTAATCTGTGTAAACCACGGGACATACTGAAGACACACTGACCTGTGGATTCTCCTTTGGCAGAGGGGAAGTATGTGTTCAGATAATACACAAGTACAGTCATGCAGGATGATTTAACTTTCTGGAAGTTTATAGATCTCCACACTCTCTGATTTCTTAAGAAATGACACCAAATGTTGTTGCTTTTCTGATAAATTATGAATACACTGGTGATCATGGTCTATATCACCAATTAACTAGAGAAAAAGGCTCACAATAGTCATTTGTACCAGAGGAAAATGCAGACATAGTGTTTCTAATCGATGAAATATGCATATTGACAACCCCTATAAAGTTGTTAGCAAAAATATTGTTATCAAGTGATGAGAACAATGGGAGGCACGGGATAAACGCTAAATAAGTGATTGACCATTGAATATAATTTCAGTATTTGACATTCATAAGCATATTGAAAACTATTATGTTCCTTTCATCAAATATCGTAAAGATATACCCTATATTTTGGATCATGCTCATTACCATGTTATATTAATGGAATGGAATGCATAATGTTTAAGTGGGATTGAACATACTTACATCCTCAAGGGTTTATCATCCCTTTGTGGATATGGGTAAAGTTCTTCGTATACAAGCATGAAGGCTGGGGTTCAGATCCTGAGGACTCTGTGAAAGAATTTGAGGTGCAGCATGGTAGAGACATGCAGATGCTGAGTTCTGTTTAAACAGTTCAGTTTAGGCAGTGATATCTGTGTTTAGTGGCAGAGACCCTGTATCAAAAAGTCAGAGATAGAAACAATGAAGGAGAAATCCAAATGACAGTCTTTATCCTCTATGGCTACACACAAGAATGAGGATATCTGCTATCTACACAAACACACACACACACACACACACACACACACACACAAACACAAACACACACAACAACAACAACAAATAAATGATATGTCATTTCTTTATGGTACCATTCAAAACTCCTTTCTTTCAGGATTTTTCATTAAAAGGTACATTATACTGTCTGTCCATCTGTTTCCACCCTATTGTATAATAGTACATCAGGATTTCTCATATATATATATATATACATATATATATGTATATATATATATATATATATATATGTATCACCATTCCCCAGTCCCACTGCACTTTCCATCCCCTGGTAACTATCACTCTACACAAAATTTCTATGAGATCAACATTTTTAAAATCTACACACAAATAAAATTATATGGCACCAGTTTCTATTCCTGGTTTATTTCATATGACAAAAGGATCTCTAGTTCCATATCTGTCACTCTACACTGATTGGATCCCATTCTCATTTGTGGTAGGCTAGTATAACAGTTTATAAAAATAACTCATCTTCTTTATCCACTCATTAAACCTTAGACAGTTTGGGTGTTTTCACTTTGGAAGATATTCTGAATACAGCTAAAATGAACATAGAAAAATAGGTTTATCTTCCAAACAATATACTTACTTCATTTCCTTGAGATATTTACACAGTAGTTGGGTTGATAGATATGACATTTCTGTTTCAAAAATGTATTTGTGCATGCATGAGTGTGTATGTTGCAATGTAAGCACAAGTACAGGCACATAGGTGTGTTTGTGTGTTGTGTTGTGTGTGTGAATACAGGAGTCTACATATATGTGTGTTACTGTGGAGTGCATTGGTCTAATCACCAATTTATTCATTATGTATTTCTAAGTATTCTAATGTATATCTATATCCAAACACAAATTCATTAGAGATATTTTTTGTAGATATCAGCCATTGTGGCCTCATTAATACTCATTGAGCCTGGTGGGATGCCTGCACCATGAAAAGCATCTTTATTTCATTGTAACATATACTGAGAATGAAATTGACCTTAAGCATCTTGGGAAAATAATGTCATCTCAGTTTCAAGAGGACTTAAAGATAATAGTCAGCCATATCAATTCTTACCCATGTTATATAACCAACTTCTAGTAAACCTCTAAACAATGAGAATCACATAAGATGTCATGATATTCAATGTATATTGCCTTGCATCGTGGTTAGCAAAAGTCTCTGAAAGTTGGTAACAGGTCAGTTTTCTCCTGAACATTGTGGCTTTTTCCTTCTTCTAGTTTCATTTTCGATAATTTCAATGTAATGAACTTGAACTGAGATTGTGAGAATATTTTGAGTTGTTTGAACATTTCGGTAGATCTGTGGAAGATGAAGATCTTGCAGAGTTCTCCAGGTATATCATCAGACTTAAAGTATTATTGTATATTTGATGTAAAAATACAGAAAAGTTGGTCAATGAAATACAACCCACCATGTATATCAAAATGGTAACCATCAGATGGATATTATATAAAATATGTAGAATTAAATATTCAATTCTTAAGATTAATTATAGCAATACAAAGTAATCAGTTAGCACATATGATGGTTGACTATTATATTGGACTGAACAGACACAAAGTATATCTTTCACCACAAAAATCCAAATTCCGTAGTACTTGAGTAAAGAGTATAAAAATGCATGCATAAGGGAATGGTAGGATGATTGGTGATAGACACGTACACTGATCGATGGCTTGTATGATTTGTGCATTAAATCTTGAGAGACTAGGAGTATAATATAAAATGTCATGTAAAACATGCATGATAAACCTTACTTTGGATCTGAAAAAGTTGATTTTTTAAAAAATCAAAACAAAATGTATTAAACAGAAATTATTATTAATCAGTTGACATTAAATAAAAAATGCAAGTCATTTAGCATATTAGTAGTGATGCAAAAATGGAATGTTACAGAGACAAAGGAGAAATGCTTAATTCATAGTCAGCAAAAAAGTTTGTATTCAGAAGACAAAAGGAAAATCTCAAAATGGAAGGAGAAAATCTAATATAATAAGAACTAGAGTTTTAATCAGACATTTCAATGATAAAAGAGAGAAAATTTCCATATAAAAATAATACATATACAACCCAAACATACAAACATAACTCACAGACCTGATGGGGACAATTCTTCAATTAAGATTCTCAGGTGTGTTCAAATTGACAACTGACTCTAACTATGACATCCCACCACTTTTTCAACCTTGACACGTAAACATATCACTACTTTATAACCTTCTCTTTTCTGTTTATCTTCACGGACCACATTAATATAATTTAAAATATAGTACAACTTCCTCCCTCTCTTCAACAGGATTCCTGGAGCTTGGGGAAGTGCTTGGCTGTGACTCTGCATTTGTTTCCATCAGGAAGGATGTACAAGCCAGGTGGGTCAAGGTCATCACAAAACAACTAACCTAGGCTCATAGGAGCTCACAAACTCTGGTCTGACAGCTAGGGAGCTGTCATGTGATCGACTTAGGCCATCTACATTTGTGTGACAGTTGTGTACCTTGCCCTATTTGTGGGACTCCTAGCGGCTGGATCATGGCCTGTCCCTCACATTTGAGCTGGGTTTTGGGAACCTGTTCCCCATAATGGGTTGCCTCACTCAGCCTTAATACGAAGGGAGGAGCTTAGTCCTACCTCAACTTGATAAGCCATGCTTTGTTTACACCCATGGGAGATCTGCCCATATCTGAACAGAAACAGTGAGGAGTAGTTGGCAGCGGGGAGGCATCAGAAGGGAGGGGAAGAGGGAACAGGAAGACAGGAAGAAGGGGAAACTGTGGTTGGGATATAAAATAAATAAATAAAATAAAAATATAATACAACTTTAAAAGTCCCATAGTCTTCAACATGTTCAACATTTTAAAAGTCTAATGACTCTTTGGAAATAATAATAAAAAATCCTTAGATGTGTGTTCCTGTAAAATCAATAACTAGTTAAATAGTTCCTTATTACCAGAAGGATAAATTAGGGAACAATTACAAACAAATAAAAGTAAAATCAAGATTCAACCATGTATAAAGCTCACAGTATGATAATTTGGACTCACTCATGATCTTCTGTGTTTAAGAGGACTTGCGTAGCTCTCTCTCTCTCTAGCTCTGCCATGCACAACACACACTGCTTGTCTTGTTGACTTAGACCAGATCCATGCTCTATCAGCTTCTATGGTTATTCACCATCCCATGGTCATGGCATCTTCAGTATCCAGGGATCTCCACTGCAAATGAGGCTTCACTGCAATGGCCTCTTCCAAACTCTCACAGTGCCAAGCTTCAGCTGCACTTTATGACTCTTTCATGCCTTCAAATTTAGTACCATGTGGGAGAGGCTTACACACTACCAGGATTGGAAGTCAGCTTAGGATGCAGAATTTCACTGCACACACCCCTAGAGGGATTCTATACACTGGCCCCGAGGAAATACTTCTCATGATCAAAATTGTGCATTTGTAGCAGTACAGACAACTCAAATATATAGCAATGTAGTATTAATTAGATATCCCTGAAAAAATATATTTTCATACTGCATATCAATTAATATATCAACCATCATTCAGTCAGTTCAAAGGGTGAAAAGCAAAGTGGCCCTTTTTGTCAATATCAACTAATACACATATACTTCTTCTAAACTGAAAAACATAAAATGTTTTAGTTTAATCAACAATATATATGTATAGTACTATGGAATTTTAATAAGCTTGGAAAAGTAAAACACATCTATAACATCTGTCATCATGATGAAGATAACTTTTGTGCCAATGCTTACATGAACATTTGGAATTTAATGTTAATGTTCCATCTACTCTATGACAGTTTTCAATAACCTTGTCAGTATCATTATTATTTGTGAGTATCATGTGTGGATTTAAGTATGGACATGGAGGTATCTTGGTGTACATGTAGATGCCAGAGGACAGCTTTGTGGGATGGTTTTCTCTTTTCAGTTTTCCAGGAGTTCTGGAGATAAGATTCACATTGTCACATTTACAGCCCAAGTACTTTTATATGCTGATACACCAGCCAAAGTGTATGACTCTTCACATCTTAAAATAATTCTGCCATTTTTTTAGTTTAATATATCTTTTCTTTTCTGGTATGTATGCATTGTGTGTGTGTGTGTGTGTGTGTGTGTGTGTGTGTGTGTGTGTTCACATTTGTGTGGGGACACGTGGATGTGATGTGATGCATTCCTGATAGTGTATATGGAAGCCAAAGTTTAATGTCAGAAATGTCCCTCTGCCTACTCTTTCTGTCTTGACGAAGCATCATTTAATTAATCCCAGAGCTCAGGAGATGACTATGCTGAGTGTCCAGCTTGCTCCTAGAATTCTCTGTCTCTGACACCCAGGGCTGGAATTACTGTGAAAGAAGCACATATCCAGCAGTTGTATCTGCTAAGTTTGGTCCGCGGGTTTTTTTGGGGGGGGGGCTGGCACTTTAAACCTTAAGTAATTTCTTCAGCTTTAGTTTAATAAAATATTATATTGGTACTAGAAAAAAAAAAACGATTGTCACTGGAAAGTGGGCTGAATCATCATTTTCTGCTTTGTTTGCAAATGTTTCTTTTTTTTTTTTTTTTGCTTCTTTTATTTGTACTGTTTTTGGTGTTTGTTTGACTGTTTATTTTCGAGAGACAGAGTACAGAAAGCAAGTAGAGTTGGGTGGATGGTGATGTAGAGATTTCAGAGGAACTGGTGGAGGGGAAACTATAATTAGAATATATGAAAATCTTTTTCAACAAAGCTAAAGAAAGACCCGGGTGGTAGTAGTGTGTGCCTTTAATCCCAGCACTCAGAAGGCAGAGGCAGGGGGATCTCTGTGAGTTCGAGGTAAGCCTGGTCTACAAAACAAGTTCCAGGACAGTCTAAGCCATCACAAAGAGAACCCCTTTCTCAAAAAAACTAATTAATTAATTAGTTAATTAATTAAATTGAAAAATAATAATAGTAATAAAAAAAGAAACCAGACCTACAAATCAGAAAACAGAAAGTGCTTTCCTCTTCTATTTACTGTACTTAAGTCTTGGTTGATGTCCCCAGCAGGATTTATAACTCTTGCTATGAATACCAGCACAGCTTTCTTAGAGTAACTGAACATGACGTTGGATTATGTATTTTCTTGTTTTTGCCCTCTCTCAACTTTTGAGTTCTGGTGGTTTTGTTTGTTTTTTTTCTTTAAAAGTTTAAACAATCTGAATATTTCTATCTTCTTAACACTTTGTCCCTCTCAGAATCCACTCTCTCTCCTCTCTCCCTCTTCCCCCCTTCGTCTCTCATTTTCTCTCCCTCACGACTTTCTCCTTTCTTATAGTAGTATACACCTGGGTATGTACCATGATATTTAATGGCTCAAAAAAAAAGTATACACCCCAGAATAATGCTTCTAGTTCAAATTCAGGTTTAGATACAGTTGTCCAGTGTGATTCTTATTATACCACTCAACTAAAACACTATCTGGATTGTCAATTTGTAATATAGACCTTAATGCTAGTAAAGTCTGTCAGATATTATTCACAGAATTACTTGTACTAGGTGACACATAGTTAGCAATCAGTAAATATTTCAACATTCCAAGATGTGTATTAATATTGCTTATTGTTCTGGTCATAGATTCATATTAAGCTGTGCATTTTTGTCTTACTCTCATTTACAGTTTTGTGCTTCTCACTCTTGGTGCCCTCATCCAAAAGACTTTCTGACATCCTCTTTTAATAGAGATTACTCAGAATCCTAGGTTCTCTGTGCTCTATAAAACTACCTTAGTCTTAATTTAAGCTTGCCCAACATGAGTAACTCCAACATGTAAGAAGAATTTTTAAAATTGCCCATTTTTCCTACCTTCATCTACACTGTTCAGTTATCATAGTTAACAGTCTTCTACAATTCTTCAAATCCTGTCTTATATTTGTTTACTATCATAGTCTCTATTGCAACCTCTCTGGTATAAAACATCATGTTCTCTCATCTCGACTGCTATAGTTAAATCAGGTAGATCAAGAATAGTTTTCTTGCTTTTGTTTTTTATTTCCTTATGTTTAACAATCATCAATTAATTATCAGCATTTAAGCCTGCACATTACATAGAACCGACATTTAAACAAGCCCTCTGAAATCGTGCCTCAATCTATATAACCAGACAGCATATTTGCTAGCTTCTCTCTTTACTTCCCAGATCCACCAGGCAGATCTGCCAGTTCCTGCCAGGGTGAGCATTTGTACAGCCCCCCTCTTTCTGCCAAGCATATGCCTCACGCTGGTCATATGTGTGTGGAGTGTAGTAAATATTTACTTCAAGATAACTCAATATTTTTTTTGCTAGTTTAACAGGGGAAAACATTCATATTTTATTGAAAATATATCATCTCGGAACATATTAAGTTTTATATTAAAAAGCAGCCCTTTTATATTAGAAAGAGAAACTGGGTCAAAATAAATCATATTCAAAGTATGTTAATACTGTAAAGTTTAAAATATTTTTAAATTAGAAATAAAGTTGATGCAGTAGATAATTACTTGTGCATAGTTACAATGTTTGAAAAATAAAATGGACATGAGGGTGACACAACACTTGAATGAAAGATTCACCTGGAAAGTGAGAGAGAACTTATGCTTTTTCTAACTATACAAGAATTTGTGTCATTCTGAAGTACATATAACTCTTTATTCCATTTAACAAACCTTACATCAAATAGTGTATAAGTTAATTAAATCCCCAAAGCAGAAACTATTGAGGTCATTCTCTGTTTGCAAGACAGTAGAAGTAGATTAAATTATGAAAATTAGAAAAACACATTGAATAATTTCAGTCTTTCCAATTATGCTAGACTTCTTCCATAATACAAAATTAAGCCTTCTGATGAAATCAGTATGCTCCACATTGATATGTAAGAAAAACCCCACGAAGTTTCGAACTCATCAAAAGTTATTAGATATTTTCCTCTCACTTTTTCTTTTAAACATCTTATAAAATTAAAGTTTATTTTCTCAATTTGCCTGAAATTCCCTTGGAGTGCTAGAACACTCCAAGAAGTGCATTGGCTCTTGAACAGAACAAGCCCATTGTCCCCCTTTGGGAAAAAGGCTAAGATGAACATGTACATTCCCTCACTGTCATTCTTGGCTTATAATCAGACAGTGAGGACCATGCTGAAAACATGTCCTTTTCCTAATGTTGGCTGTGTGTGGAGTAACAAAGTTCTCCTTCTCTAACACACACACACACACACACACACACACAGTCACAGTCACAGTCACAGTCACACATACACACACCTGTGAAGTGTCTCTTGTAGCAGGAATCTTAAAAGTTCTTATTAATGAAATCAAACCTGAGCCAGGTATTGGGGTGAACACTGGAAGATCAGAGAGACAGAACAAGCCACAGCTAACCTCACCTGACCAACTTCTCAGCTGATCTTGTTTCCTCAGACTGGAAGCCTCTCAGTCCTCATCCAGAATGAATCTCAGCTGACTGCTGCTCAAAGGCCTGAATGCTTAACCAGCCAAATGCTTCTAGTCGCTGGTCCTCATGCCTTATATACCTTTCTGTTTTCTACCACCACTCCCTGGGATTAAAGGCTTGCTTTCTGAGATTAAAGGCATGAGTCACCATTCTTGGCTGTATCCTTGAACAGATGGATTTCTGCCTCTGGAATGCTAGGATTAAAGGCGTGTGCTACCACTGCCTATCCTAAGTATCTAGTGGCTTTTCTGTTCTCTGACCCCAGATATGTTTATTAGGGTACACAATATTTTGGGGAACACAATACCACTACAGTCTGTTATGCCAAGAACACTATATTTCAGCCTGAGTATTTTCCAAATATTCTTTAATTGCTTCCACGTTGATATTCTGTGGCTTATTTGTTTCAAGATGACTTTTCTCCTGATAGACAGAGGGATGTAAGTCTAACACAGAGATTCAAATAAGTCAGAGATATCCCTGTGTGACAAGTCCCAGAGAGGTTCCACTGAAAGTATCTATGTATGTGGAACTTACACTCTGCAACCTTGCTGCAGATGACTCCGTATCAAACACCAAGGATGCATCTGTTTCCTCTTCTTGCACTCTTACAAAGAGTCTCTTGTGGAAACTATATGGTAGGAGATGCTTTGTAGTGATGACTATAGAAGAATGCTGAAAATTGACAGTAGTTTCTTATAAGTTTAGCATTGATATATAACTGAACACAATAGCTCTTACCCTCCCCGGATTCTTACAACCACAGGTCTTAACTATGCACTTGGAACCTAAGTATTATTTCCTCATCTATTTCTTATTAAAAGTTAATAATTTGTGGAGCAATACTTTCATAGTCTAACAGAAGAAAAAAACTTCTCTTATATAGATGTGTAGCCCCTCACAAGCTGTTTTATTCTCAGTTCCCCAGAAGAGTATTTATTCTAATCACTGTCAATTCTCTTTTTATATCTTGAAAATGGGGCAGTCATCACATTTAGTATTCTGTCTCTTCTCCCATCAGGGACAGACCCCATCTACCACTCTATCCTGTATGACAATGCACTGTTACCTCAGCCCACAGCTAACCAACACTTCTCAGTTTTACAGACTCTTCCTTAAATATATTCATTTCCTCTCACTGTAAGGTAAAGGCCCCAGCGTTATGAAATATTCTTACATATTTCAAAGTCTTACAAATAAAAATTGTAAGAGCTACCAGACAAGAGTTTGAATGGGACCTGTCTCATCAACCCATAATATCAGGACAGTCCTTTACATTTTCTTCACAGAAGGTCATGTTGCTGAGCCACAAAAAAATGATACAAGGCTACAGCATTTGAGAGTCTAAGACAGGCTAGCCTGGGCTACAAAAAGAGTTTCATCCCCAATAACCTTGACATTTGTGAAACAACATAATGAAACCCATTAATTTTAATGTGTACACTTTCCTAAGTACATGTAATTATTAACTATACCAAGTAATAATCATAATGAAAGGTGACCTTGGATCATGTCCCTATTGTCCAGTTAACACTACTGTAATTTTACATAGCTATTACAGAGTGTATTCCAGTTTAAATGAATTTGTATTATTGATGTGCATTTGATGATGTACTTATTTTATCACTTAAAAATAAGTCAAGAATGGTGCCTAGTTCTAGAGTTAGTAATTAGAGCACATGTCAAGTTAAACATGATTTCAGTGTATTTTTGTTAAATATACATGTTCTATCAATGCTAGGATAACAATATCATAATAAAATATATGTAGAATGTTTTTACCTTTATTAGCAAACTTTACAATGTATGGTGTGTGTTTATTACTGGAACAGCAAGTGAAAATTAGTATGTAGCATAGTAATGGAGAGTGAGGAGCAAAAATGTCAACATTACTCAGAAAGACATGACACTGCTAAACTACAGAAAAGCGTTGCTCCTGCAGCAGTTTCTTGTCTTGTTGTTTAATCACATGTGTATGTGCGTGTGTGTGTGTGTGCGTGTGCGTGTGCGTGTGCGTGTGTGTGTGTGTGTGTGTGTGTGTGTATGTACATGTAGGTACCATAGCACACATGTGTGTGTAATTTTTTTTTATTCTTTGCTCTTTGGGCTCTTTGTTCTTTT
>CABHPQ010165986.1:0-26619 GCA_902168405.1 Peromyscus aztecus
TGCATAATCACATGGTATTTCATAGTTAGTGATTCAGTCTGTACAGGCTCATTGGTCAGCCATGAAGTGTATCTATTGCCTGAAGATAACATAGCCTTCCTCTACAAGCAAATAATCTATAGTGTAATCCTGCTGTCAATGCTCTCAAGAAATATCTCCTGTGTATATTACCTGAGTAGTATAGTTTTTGTAGCATACAATTGTCCAAGTAGCCAGTCAGCTTAGATAGGCACCAGAACCTGGTGAGCAGTGGTGTTTTCCATTGTTCTCCAAGGAATATTTTCCAGATAAAGTACAGTTAGAGGAGAGGAAACAGAGTGATTAAGCATCCAGATTTCTCTGGGATTGTACTAATGTTAACACTTCCAATCTCTTGCCTCAAGAAACATCTCAATTAAGGGATGACTAGAATGTTGGCTGATCCAAAAGAGGCAGGTCGCAGATAAAAGCTGCCTGCTTATACTTCCCTTTTGTTGATGTCTCAGCTTGCTTCAGAATACCTACCATGTTCCAGCATTTCAACCTCGTTTTTTTTCCAAATTTCTGATGTTGACTTTTCAGACTGGAGCCATTTGCAAATGTTTAATCCAATGAAGGAAAGGCAACATCCTTAGGCTAAGAACAGAGATCAGTTGGGAATAATTGTTGAGCATGCTCAAGGCCCCAAATTTGATCCCTGATGCACAACACAAATAGCCAAATTATGTTATCACATAAATGCTGATAATGTGTCTTAATGTTTCTATTTTCTTTGTTAAACATCTGTAGATGTAATTCTGAAAGGTTTTATTAAATAAGAAACACAGAGCCAAATGCAGAGTTAAAAGCCCAGAGATCAGACAGCAGTAGCCAAAAGTTGAAACCACCTTCTTACCACCTGCTACCGCTGCTGTCCTTCCCCTGAGAAAGAGACCTACTTCCTGTGTGTCTGTCATTCTTTTTTTTTTTTTTTTTTTGGTTTTTCGAGACAGGGTTTCCCTGTGTAGCTTTGCGCCTTTCCTGGAACTCACTTGGTAGCCCAGGCTGGCCTCGAACTCACAGAGATCCGCCTGCCTCTGCCTCCCAAGTGCTAGGATTAAAGGCATGCGCCACCACCGCCCGGCATGTGTCTGTCATTTTATTGACTTTCTCTTCTGCCTTCTCATTGGTTGTAAACAAAAGCACATGACCTCCTCGTCACTGCCTGCCTATACAGTCCTCCAGGTCTCTATGGTTGGTATTGAGATTAAAGGCATGTGTCTCCATGCTGACTGTATCCGTGAATACACAGAAATCTGCCTGTCATGTGATTGGGATTAAGGGCATGTGCTACTACTGCTATACTTCTGCTAAATGGCTTGCTATTAGCTCTGACCCCCAGGCAACTTTATTTATTAACATACAAATAAAATCACATTTTAGCACAAATAAAATATCACCATAAACATCTTTAGATCTCACTGCCATATTTGGCACTCTGGCCATAACAGCTTTGTAACATCCTACATCTCCTGTACTGTATAAAATTCTTCCATTTCCAGATGTCAGGTTGTGTGTTTCATGTGCTTTGGTTATTTTGGCAACTAAGTCTTTGGTGACAGCGTTAGAAATAAGGAAAATTTGGAGGTAGGTCCTGAACACAACTGACAGATGCTTGCAAGCCCACAGCCCCTGTGTCTACATCTTACAGTCAGTGGAGTCCTTTCTTCAGAAGATGGATAGATGGATAGAACCCTCAGGAGAAAAGATGGGCTTCCTCAGCTAGGAGAGGATCCAGGAAAACAAGTGGAACCAAGGTTCTGAGGCCAGTTGTCTTGGTGCATCAATCCCTCTCTAGGAGACTTTGAAATAAGAGGGAGGGAAATTTCATCTGTGCAGCCAATAACTGCATGGTAACCTTAGCAAAACCTCAGGCTATGTCCTCAAACATATTTGCCCTAGAACTGCAGTCAACCATTGTCCTTCACATCTGCTTGCCAAATTATTTGATAGTTCATCTACAAATTTCCACTTCTTCTCTTGGACTATACTGTCTAGGACCATATATGGAATCTAGGTAACTTAAACAATGGCAACATTAACTACTGCTGCTAATAGGAGTAAGTACTCCAACCACTTTTGTTCTCAGTCCTTCACCTTCACCTCCATCTATCTGAACATCAGTGACCACAAAAGTATTGTCACTGAATTGAATGAGTTTTTATCCTTGCTTCTTGTTTCTACATTAGTTCATTCTTTCACCATAGCATTTTGTTCCTGATTCTCATGCCTGTGTCCACCAGAAAACATGTTGTGCACACACATTGAGGGATAAGCTCTATATTCTTATATATAAGATATACAACTGCCATAAGATAAAGTGTGGTATTTCAGAGCCATTATTTGAAGTGATGTGGCCACAAGATCTGCAAAGACAAGGGAAATGAACAGCGATAAGAACAGTGAAAGGGCTATCTGATTGGGGTTGTTTTTTGGGACAGGAATGGGTTAGCCTGAAGCAACTGTATATATGTGGAGAGAGAGAGGGGAGAGAGAGAGAGAGAGAGAGAGAGAGAGAGAGAGAGAGAGAGAGAGAAGAGTAGAGAAGAGAATAAATATCTTACCCTCTTCTTACCAATTTCTGCAATGTTATTACTCATACAAACTCAACAGGATCCTAGAAACCCCTCTGATGCCATCCACATGCATCAGAGCCCGAAGCAATGAGCTTGGTTGGAGGTTGGTACATAGTAAATCCGTACTAACAAAGAATGTAAGTAGAGGAGATGAGTAATAGTTAGCAAAATACTACATAAATAGTGCAATAGACTATGCTGTAGAAAAAGAAGGGAGAAGAGGAGGGACAGACCAAAGGAAAGGAGAGAGGAAGGAAATAGCAAGGAGCAAACACTCAACTCTGAATGGCACTCTAACCTGAAGAACAAGTTCAAATTGGTCTAATGAATTTCTCCTTGAAAGGCAACAGGAGTGAACAGGAGGTGTGTGGAACTGGAGAAAGTGGGGAAGGAAGGGTACAGCCCAAACAAAACCCAGAGAATGAGAAGGAAGGGAAGAGATGAGAAAAAGTTAGAGAATTCAAAAGTGGAGATTTGAGACTAAAGAAGCCCCATGTCTTAGGCTCCTGCCTCCTCTCTTCTCTTAGATTCCCCATTGTCCTCTGTGATCTTTGCCAGGTCTAGTTCTATATTTTCTTCATCACATCTCTCCCTAGTTCCTTCTGGTTTTGTTGCATTTTTTTCAATTAAAACCAATAGGGAAATTTAAGACAGGAGCAGAAAAAGATAACATATAGATTGCCGATGCACCTAAAATAAGCAAAGTTATTATCATCTAAATTTAAAAGACAGCAGAATATTCTGTGTCCAGGGGTAATCCTGAAGAAGTGATACATAATGGCTAATTCTGTGACAAAGGCAGGATTTCTTTCATATTGAGCCCATGGAAATAATCCTTGTCAGTTAAATAGAAAACAAAGTCCTGTGTACACAGGATAAAATGGGCTGGTTCTAGCTGAAACACCATTGCGATTTGGAGACAGAAAAAGCACTGCTAGAGTCCTAAGCCACATATGGATACCTTTTGACACCTGACACCTTTCAAAGGCACTCTGAGTCATGGGCAAGCACAAGGATTGCATCTCACCACTTCTCTCCTTTCTGCCCTCCCACTTTTCATCTTCATCCTCATCCTCCACCTCTGAAAGTTCCAGAAGAAACCCAAATTACCAAGATATAAGTGAATAGCAAAGTAGCAAAAGTAGGATAGACGTAGCCAGCGGTGAGCAACAATTCCATTAGAAAAGAACTTTCTGGGCCAAGGCCGTGAGAATTTCCAGTGCAGAGAGGAATGCACATGTCTTACTCTTAAAAAAAAAAAGATTAATAATGCACATGAGAATTACAAATCCAGGCAACAGATCAGTAGTCAATTTTAAACTGTTATTACCCATAAATACTATCTTATTTTTTAGTTAATAAATCAAGAAATAATGGGTTTTACAGATTGTTACAGTTATAAAATGAAACACATGAAAGTTTTTCCTGCCTGTGTACATGTGGGAAGAGGGTGTGGGGTGCTGGAAAGAAGGTGGCTCACATAGCAAATGAGAAAACAGGAAAAGATAGCATTCAAAAATCAAATGAAGAAATTGAACTAGAACTCTTGTTGTGGCAATATGTTGGCCACTGATCCAAATGACTCAAAAACCTTAATCAAGTGAATAAATAATCCTGTCACTGACACAAATGACTCAATTCAAAAATAGCACCTGGTGGCTGACCAGATGGTTCAACAAGTAGAGACACTTGTCAACAGGCCTATGACCTGAGTTCCATACCTGGATTCCCACGCACAGGGTAGAAGAAGGAGAGAATTGACTCCTAAATGTTAACATTTGACCTCTGCATGCATGTTGTGGCATGCACATATCATAAAATGTGTAGAAGACAAGTAAATATAATTATAAAAAAATAAATAAAACACTTGAGCAGGCCAGTAGTAAAAGCATGTAAGTATGAATGTGAAAATAAAAGGGAAATATATAAATAAATATAAAAATGAATGTTATGAAAAGAGAAAATAACAATACATCACAAATATTCTGGTCATTCATTAGATGAATGAAATTTAGGCTAACACCTATTAAGAAAGTTCCAAACAAGTGCACTACAACACTTGAAACGATGAAAACCATCAAAACAGCTTTCATGGTGGATTCTAGTGCTACAAGCCATATTGCATTAATAGTTAAAGCAAAGCCCAGAAATAAATGACTAACTGGACAGATATTACAGATCTTTCTGTTAAAGGAAAACTAAGCAGACTGAATGAGCAAATTGCAGACATTCATGCATCTTCATATGAAGACTCCCAACTATTGCCTGGAACTGATTGGTGAGAACACATTCACGCTAATGGTGACAGGAATACCCAAACTGGAAGCTCACTAATGCCAGAGAAATCAGTCTCAATCTTAGTAACTTCAGATAGCAAGTTTGTTACCTCTCATGAACTTTATTGTTAAGCAATCTGGAAAAACATTTTGTGTTTGAACTGCGGCTGTGGCTTAGTGGTTGTCAGAGTTGGAATATCCCAAAGTGAGGCTAAGGGAATTTGTGGGTGGCCTACATAACACTCCTCTCTAGAGTTGTCCTCCCTGGTTTTTTTTTTCTGAGATGGTTTGGGCTTCCTTACAACATGGTGCCTTCAGGGGACAGTATGGCTCATATGGTGTACCCTCTGACACATTCCAGAATGAATATAAGGCAGAAACAGCTGCAGACTTTAGAATCCAGACCTAACTAAATAGCATCATATTTATTGCATTCTACTGATTACTAGTGAGTCCTAAAACAACCCACTTTTACACGGGAAGAATCAAATTCTATTTCAGACAGAGAAATGGAAAGTTTCCAGAAGAATGTTTTTCAGATAATCTATCAGTTGTTTCTTGAAAGTAAAAATCTGGTTATTAGTTAAAAACCTCACTCATAAATTTCTTATTATTGAGGATTCCCAATAATTGATAAATCCAATGCATCATTCAACACAAGACTAAGAAAAGTCTTTGTTCATCCTTCAAAGCAATAGTCCATGAAATCTCAAAACATATTTTTGAGATATTTGAGGCCATAATGCCATGACCTTCAGCTTCACCTTGGCTTGGGTGCAACTGGTTTTAGTGTTTATGGTGAGTTAATTATTTGCTTCTGAGATGAGATAAATTTGCCAAACCAGTTTCACTTTTGACTCATCATTAAGTATATTTTACCCCATTACTCTCTTGGTTTTGCTTAATACGAGTCCACAAGTTGAAACACACCTTCCAAGTCAATTGCTCAATTTAAAAGGTAGAAAATTATTTTAGTAAGACAGGAGGTGATGTTGAAATATTTGTGTCTCATTCTGTTTTATAGACACCAAGGTTCTGACAAGGTTCATTCCTCACTTGGCACCAAAACACTGCCATCTTCATTAACCTTGTCAGGTCTATCTGCCCAAGAACAATTTGCTATATGTTTCCTGTCTACAAATTGCCTGTGGAGTCAAGTGTTTGTAGCTGAGATGGAGATTTGATATGCAGGTTGAATCAGGTTTCAGACAATACAGCGACTAGCATTTCTAGAAGGCTGTCAGGCCTCTGAAAGTGGTGGCAGTTTTGTAAGCATCTGTCCCTTAAGCTTTTGTTGGCGCATTCTGAAATATGAAGACACACTACCAAATGACAGAAACATGCATGCATAACATGCTAAGCAATTGTAAAGCAAGAATACATTCAAACACATTAAAAGACAAGAAATTAAACCTTGAAAGCAATCTTGAATCCTGGCTTCATGTTTCCTCCTTTTGGACACAGCTTTTCCTCAGTCCCTTCAATTACCTTCTACTGCCTTTATGAGAATCACTTTTATAAATGTAAAGCAAATATTTTAACCAGTTTGGTATGCAACCCTAAAATATATTTTTTTACCTTAACTGGAAAAATGCTGTATATTATACTTTACAGCTGGAGATGTTCAGTCTTCATTATGTTAAAAAAAATACCCAGGTTGTTTACTGGTTTTAATTTTAAAATACTAGGTAGTATACAATAGGTATGTAATAGCTGCTAATTTTCTCATTTTCTTATTTTCTGGTTTTGTAGTACTTAAGCAAAACACAACCTGTTTATTTTTGGACCCAAGGAGACTCAATCTAGCATTATTTTAACAACCCTAAAATTTAAATTGGTATTAATTTGGTTTGTGTTATAAGCTTTTAAGCCCAGTCCACGTTCCTTCAAGTTCACATTTGCAAAAGTATGACCCTAAAGCTATGTGCACATGAAGGTTAGAAGGAGAAAGTAGAGGGATATAATCAAGATAATACATGTACACATACATGAAATTTTCAAAGAATAAGAAAACAGTGCTTACTGTCCAATATTTGTGTTTATAGCGTTATGATGCCAGTGAAATACAGTTCCTTAAATATCAGATAGAAACTCATGCATTGATGCATGCATTCCTTCATCCTTCTTAAGGGCTTTCTGAATCTATAATAAAACACATCTTCTAGGATTCATGTAGGCTCCACTTACTGTGTACCTGGCTCTAGTCTAAATATTTTATATAGATTGTCTTATAGATTGCTCATCTCAGCCCTCTTATTTCTTGTTCCCATTCTGTACACCAGCTTTTAAAAAGAAGTATCTTGTTTGCTTTCTATTGCTGTGGCAAGCTCCATGAACAAAAAGCAACTTGGGAAGGAGAGGGTTAATTTCATCTTATGGCAAGATGAAGGGGAAAGACCTATTTAAGTGGTTAGGCAGCTGGTTCTAATGTTTCAGTATTAATAATCACTAAGTAAATGCTGACAACCAAATAACACAATTCAATCAGTTGTTTTCTAAACATGATTTAAGAGATTTTTTTTTTTTGTTCAGTTGTGTGTGTGTGATTACTGCTGAAAATTTGTAGCTTCACTGTTTTAAAGTTATTCCTATGTGAAAAACTCCTGGCTAAAAGCATTAGTGATGTATATTTTCTGGAAGGAAAAGTAAGAGTTACTTAATGCTGGTCCTCAGCTGTGAGCTGGGTTACTGTGAGGCCACCAGAGGCTCACTCTGTTGATCTGTGCAAAGATAACAAGACATGTTAATGGAGTACAAAATTAAAATATGTGTAAAAGATTTACCTGAAACTTCTGGATGAAAAGACAGCTAAGGATGTCTCTTATAAAATGGACATTTTATAAGAGAGGAAAATGGAAATTCGAGACAAGTGGATGTGTTTAATAAATGTGATGCAGACTCTGAGAAAGGGAATTAAGGTCCGCCAGCCCAAAGTCCTTAAATCTGTAACTACTAAATTTCTGTGGTACAATGCTTTAAAACTACCCTGAAATGCTAGTTTATGTGAAAGAATATTTCCCTTTGCCCTGACTGCCATAGACATTAATCACAAGTTGGCAATTGTTGCCTCAAATGTACATTTAGTCCCTCAATTTCCGGTTTCCTCTTAAGTCCAGAACCCCAGGGTGGGGCCAGATGCTTTCTTCAGCTCCATCTGCCTTCAGGGTCTCTAATAGATGTGGCTATTTTACAAGTTAAAAGACATTTTTGCTCCCTATTATTTGATGCAAAAAATGTAAGAGGATCAATTAAAAGGTTCTGTTTTGAGGACCCAGGGATCAGCCAAACAGGGCATCCTTTCCATGCACTGCTAAGGGTAGACAGGCTTTTAGGAAGAGCAATTTAAAATTAATGGGAACAAGTCTTTGATGCAGTTAAGACTTCAAAGACATGCCAGGTTTTTATTTGTAATGAAAAAAATGTTACAGTAAATAGACAGCACACATTAAAGCTTACAAAATCTCCCTAGAGGGTTGGGTTTGACACACTAGTGTGGTCAGGATTCCCTGCTCCTCTTTTTCTTTCTCTCTCAGTGTCTCTGTGTTCCCTCCCTTTCTCTTTCCTCTCCTCCCCTTCGTCTCTTTTCCTTCCTTCCTTCCTTCCTTCCTTTCTTTCTTCCTTCCTTCCTTTCTTCCTTCCTTCCTTCCTTCCTTCCTTCCTTCCTTCCTTCCTTCCTTCCTTCCTTCCTTCCTTCTCTCTGGTTCTGATGTTATATATTAGTTAATCCTGCCTAATAAATCAGTAATCTGGTAAATTTAAAAACTGAAACCAGAGGCTTGGATTGTAGTTCACTTGCTAGAGCACTTTCCTAGTATTTAGGAAGACCAAGGTTCAGTACATTTAACTGTGTGAACCAGATCTGTGGCTCAAACCTGCCATCCCAACACCAGTTGGAAGCAGAGAGATCAGAAATTCAAGGGCACTTTTGACTATATAGTGAGTTTGAAGCCTTATCATGAGACATAGTCTCAAAAACTAAGCAATCACAACACATGCATTCTCTCTGTCTCTCTGTCTCTCTCTGTCTCTGTCTCTCTCTCTTTCTCTCTCTCTCTCTCTCATGCACACACACACACACAATCACACAGTCACAAACTACAAATGCCCCCTCTTGGGAAAGATGAAAAACTATTAAAACTATTTTGAAATTATTTTTAAATTTTTCACAAAGAGAAAAAACATTCATGAATTCAGACAGTTCCTTTTTTGCTGGCAAGACATGTACTCCATCCATTATATTTTAAATAATTAAGGCCAAGAATCAATTACAACCAGAAGAAAGGAAGAAAGCAAACACACAAACTCCAGTACCTTCAGTCAAAGAGACTCATGCTCATTCATTTAAGGAAAGCATGTCCTTTAAACACAAGCTTTTCCAACAAATCAAAGACTTGTTCTTATTAATTTAAATTATTCCCCTAAAAGCCTGCTGGCCATTAGCATCACATTGCCAAAAAAATATCATTAATAACATTTTCATTAATAGGAATAGTATTGTATATTCTTTATTTTTAAATGCGTATGTTTATTTTTCAAGGAGACCTGTTGTTACTTAACAACACCTAGTGTCTTGGGAAGATCAAATGTTCTTGTTTCTTTGTTTCAGAATAAATTTTATATTAAGACATTTCAAATTTAAGTGCTTGCTTTCAATGATATCATCCTCCATGGTGACTAATACCCTTTCTAACTTATTTTAGTTGTCATTGTATTTGTTAAAATTCTGCTATAGAAGTTACAGGTGTAACTTTCAGCATCCAGTTTCATAGCTTTACAGCAGGCCTTGGATAGATGTTAGAGTCAGCTGTGTGTGCTCAGGGATTTTTTTTCTGCCCTATTTACTGCTTTGTCACCAGAAACAAAAGAATACCTGGTACACAGGGTAAAGTCACTGCAAATCCATCATCTTGAGATGATCAGGAAGTCCACGATATTTTTACATGAGCACAAATTAACTAGATACCACAAATTGTTGATAACTAGGATTTTGTAATGCATTCTTTATCCACATGTATTTAAGTGTACCAGATGAAAGTATATTCATCAAGTTCACTCAGAGACTGCATGCAGTTTGGTCTCCAGAGGAAAACAGAAAACCATGTTACTTCTATGAAAGCATGACTGCCAACTGAAGTACCAGTCTGCAAGATGAGGAATGAAGCAGGGAGGCAAGGGTGGGGACTTCAGTGGAAGCCAAGTAGAGTTTATTAGCTGGGGTCCAAATCCTCTTTTCAGATGTACCCATAGGTCGAACTTTGGGTGTAGGGCTAGAACATAACAGAAAAGTTTTGTTTGATCTTCTTTTCCTGTGCTGGAACTTTGTGCACAAGAAGAAAGGGAGGAAGGAAGGAAGGAAAGAAGGGAGGGGTGGGGGAGGGGAAGTGGGCTTCATTTTGATTGTAGCTTCCACTCAGAAAAAAATAAGCTAAAGCTGAGATATGAAATGAAGGTCAGAAGACATGCTGTGAAAAAAAAAAGAGGGAGAAGGAAATTCTAAGAAAAAGGAACTGTAAATAACATTCAGGCACAGATCTACCAAGCAACTTCCAAGAAAGGGAGGAAACCTAATGAGTCCGAAGTTGAGGGTAGTACCAGGTGATCTCCCTCAAATCTTGCACAACAAAGTAGGATGCTATTAGAGCTGTGAGGAAAATCCAAGATTTACTCCATGTGGAGTTCTGGCATGTTCTATGTGTTTCTTGTTTACAAATAGCAGGAGACTCTTCCTATAATCACCAGTTGGTGTTTGATTCATAGGAATGTTTTTGGTCAAGGGCCTTAAAGATAACAATCCCAGTCAGTGGAGCTCTGCCAAGTGAGAGAAGTGAGAACTCTGGTTTCGAGCCTGCAGAGCTCATCAAAGTCACCTGAAGAATTTACTAAAGAACACTGTGAGGCCTCACTTGTGGAAGTCCCCATGTCTATATCTCTTAAATGGCACAGACATGGCTAGTTCACAGACAGTGCTGGGAACTAATGGTCTAGAAAAACTAAACTAGATCTAGAGTGTTCTGGACAAAAGAATCCAAGTCATCAGGAACACAAGTCATGAGGGAATGTACCCATCGAAATGAGAATTTCCCTTCTCCCTTTGCAGTGCGTATTACACAAGTATTCTCTCCTCCTTTACTCCTCATTTGTCATTGATGAACACCATTTAATCACTAACATAAGCTCCTCACTAACACTGTCTTCATCATTTTGATAAGGCATTTTTTCTTTAGATTCTGAGTCTTGTTTTTTATTGTTTGTTTGTTTGTTTGGGTTTTTGCTTGTTTGCTTGCTTTGCCTATTAAAAGCATATTTCATTAGTTATAGTAACTATGTGTTCAAGAAAAGTGTGCAAAGTTGTATTTTCTCAAAATATAATTATGATGGGTGACACAATGAAGATCTTTTGAATGTCTGATGAACATCATGTAGGTTAGATAAGCCATATAAGCCTCTAGAAAACATACTAAAGTTACGTGTTAGCAAATCAAACATTATTCAAGAGTACCTACTAAAACTTGGTAAATGAGCAAGTGGCTCTGGTACCTGAGCTCACTCTAGCCTTCAATGGGAACAGTACTCCAGCTTGATGCATTCTAGAAAAGAGATGCCTTCCTTCCCTCCCCAGCTTCCTCATAACAGAAGGATATTCTTGAAGAGTGGAGGATCTTAGATTTTCTCATCCTGACATCTACTATTGATTATTGATGTTACATTCAGAAGAAGAACAACTGAGGCATAGACCACCTTCTCCTCAACCATTCATGGCATGGAGTCTCTAATTTGGATAAATTCTACCAAAAACAATTGGATCCCTATTATTCTTTACAAGTACTGTAAGGCAGGTTCTTACTGGATAATGCAAGGAAATACATTCTGAGCCCACTGTTCCACCTTCACCAAGGGCTTAGCTCATGAAATTGGTGTATCATGGAAGAGAGGTTAGATCACTCACTGTCTCTTTCTCATGGCTTACAGATTTGGCCAGTTGGTGAGAAATATGCCATGGAACATAGAACTCTGAGAATCTTCCAAAAGAAACTGACTTCAGTTTCTATAGAGTTTGGAAATGTCCAGTCCAAGGAAGCTACCAAACATAGCAAGGCTGTAAGGAGTAGAAGCCAGCCGGGACTTGGTGCTTTTAATGGAGTTACAGTGCAGCATGTTGTCAAAGAAAATGAAGGAATGAGACAGATGGAAAGAGCCCTCCTAGGATCTGAACAAGATGACATTGTGACGTTGTGAAGGAGACTGCAAAAACATGGGAGAGGCTGTATGAAACAAATAGTCTAGTTTGTCCCTAATCAAATAAGTAAGCAAACACCAGCAAAACCCCCACAGTGCACATGCTACTAGGAATTTCAGCTGTATGTTATCTGAGATTTGCATTGTCTGTCCAAAAATTATGAGAGTCATGAAGAAATAATGATGAACCACACATGGGATTTATTATAAAATGCCACAGAAACTACTTTTCCACGACATAGATGTCAAATTTAGGAAAAATTTTCAGGTAGTCACTGTAAATATGTTCAATTAACAAAAAAATATAATTATAATAGTAAGGAAAGTTATGGTTGCAACATTGTACTAAATAGAGTATAACAAAGAGGTTAAAAATGAAGAGAAACATGAAATTCTTAGAAAATATAATACTTAATTTTTAAAAAACCTCTAAAGATCATAAATAGATTTAAAGAGGCAGACTATCAAATAAGAAAAGCTGATCTCCTGTTACATAAATTACAGAGAAACCAAGAAAAAATAACTTATCCTGTGGGAAGTGTGGGCCACATATCAACATACACACTGATAGAGAAAAAAGAGAAACAGGTAAGAAATTCAAAAAAGCAATGGCTGAAAGTTCAAAATTGTAGCCACAGAGTCCTGCCTGGGCCCTGAAGTCCCATGGCCTGCTTATAAAATAATCACACAGAGTCTTAATATTATTTATAACTGCTTGGCCATTAGCTCAGGCCTACCAATGACTAGCTCTTACATTTAAACTCGGCCCATTTCTGTTAATCCATATGTTGCCACATCTTGCATGGCTTTACCTGTGTGCCATTACATGCTGCTCCCTGGATAGCTGGCTGCCGTCTGCTGACCCAGCCTTCCCAGAATTCTCCTTGTCTGCTTATTCTACCTATACTTCCTGCCTGGCTACTGGTCAATCAGCATTTTATTTATCAACCAATCAAAGCAACACATTCACAGCATACAGAGTGATATCACCCATCACAAAATGATGGTGAAAACATTTTACATCTGGGGGCTCAATAAAATCCAAATAGTTGGGCATCCAAAACATCCATTAAAAAAAGACACGTCAAGATGGAGTGCTGCTGAAAACTAAGACATTGAAATGTTTGAAAGTGACAAGGGCTTGTCTCTTCCCAGGGGATCAAAGGGAAAAAAGGCAAATGGATGTACTGGAGATGAGAATGCAGTGAGTACATTATGATACTTTATGAGAATTCTCAAAGGAAAAAGGATGGTTGGTAAGGAATTTCATATGCAGGAAAGCTATTTTACAAATTGGTGGTGACGTATTGGCAGTTCCAGATTCAAAACAAATGAGAAACTGAGAAATTTATTATTAGAGGACTCAACCTGGAAATGTACTAAAATGAGCTACAGAGATGGCTTAGTGTTTATGAGAATGTATTAGACTTCTAATGGACCTGGGCTCAATTTCCAGCACCACATCATGTGGGTCACAACTACCTGTAACTGTAACTCCAACTCTAAGGTATCCAATGCCCTCTTCTGGCCCTAGCTGGTACCCAAACTCACATACACACACACACACACACACACACACACACACACACACACACACACACACACACTTTTAAATGAAATAAATCCTTAAAAACAAACAAAAATAAATGCATCAGAGAGTCATGATGTTAAGAGTCTTTTCAGCACATTAAATTAAGATGATATTTATAAAGACATTTGGGAGCTATATAATCCATGATATTAAAAAAAAGAACTGTTTGTTTCCCAGTTTTTCATTAATGCTAAATAATGTTATCATACTATGTGTTATTGAATGTTTTGATAAGAAGATATTTTCCTGAAGTCTAAACTCCTTCTTAAAAGCAGTATTTAGTGGCTTTACAAGGAGTCGAATTGAGAAAACTACTCACTCTGAGTTTCAGGCTCATTCTATGAAACCACATCATTGTTGTCTGGGATTTGTGAATATATAGGAAGCATGCTTTTTTTTTCTTTGTTTGTTTTTGTTTTTGTTTTTAGACACAGGGTTTCTCTGTGTAATAGTCCTGGATGCTCTGGAACTCATTCTGTAGACTAGGCTGAGTCTTGAACTCACAGAGATTAAAGGCATGTGCCACCACCACCCAGCTATAACTTTTTTCTTTAATGGCTTTTTCTAAGTTATGCAAACAAAAAATGAAGATTAGATTTAAAGAGGAAATTTTACCATCTCATATCAGAATTTAAAGAATTACTTTTCTGAAGTGCAGAGGCTCTTGATGAGTAGGATTGTAAGATCAAACAGTAAATGGAATACTGGTCTCAACATAATGAAAAATACCTGCCAACACATGAGCGTGGCAAATGTCTGTACATTCAGTCATTTGTATATTTCTGTTGTTTGTGTTGAGAGGTTGTGTTATTCTGAGGAATTGGAGTACTGCGGCAAACAACACTGGCCATATCTG
Organism: Peromyscus aztecus; assembly: GCA_902168405.1. Lineage (NCBI taxonomy): Eukaryota > Metazoa > Chordata > Mammalia > Rodentia > Cricetidae > Peromyscus > Peromyscus aztecus. Next base: position 14,554 of record CABHPQ010165986.1, read on the forward strand.
CTCCTGCAGCCCCATTATTCTAGACAGAAACAAGAAGAATACAATGAAATATCTACCAGCTCAAAATATCAGAAGAATGATGTAGGAAACAAAGCCAAGAATCATAGAAAGGTAGAGACTGGGGGTAATTTGTTGAGAAAGTGCATTTGAGAAAATGCTTGGAAAAGGTGAGGAAGTGGGGCCTGGAGATATCTGGAGTTTCCTAGCAGCAGGAAGAACCAAGACAAGGCTGTGAACCTGAAAGGTGTGGGACGAGTTTCAATAAAGCAAGGTGATGAGTTCAAAAAATAACTGGGCAAAATGTCAAAAGACCTTCCAGCTTTTGGAGGCATGAGGTCTTTATTCTAAGATATGAGGAATGATTGGAGGTTTTGAGCAAGTAAAGGAGACACGACACAACTTACATGTACAAAAGCCACTTTGATTGGTGTACTCAAAGCAGAGTTCTGGGGCCAAAGGAAAATGTTCAGAAGACCAGTCTAAAGTACTGACTAAGCATCACGTTAGGCTCTGCCCTAGGGATTGGGCATAAAATATGAAGGAAAATGAGTTTCTAAAAGACTGAACAATCATGGCACAAGGGCTGAGACCAGAAATTGCTTGCTTTTAAGGGCAGTTGCAAGACTTCACTGGAAATCTGTGATCTATTTCCAGCCTGTAAATTAGCAGCCCAGCAGTGAAGAGTGAATGAAATTCATGCAATAACTGATTATTAACTTCTGAAAAATATGGGAGAGCTATTTCAGCAAGTAAGGGAAAGGAATGAAAATGCGGTTTTAATTAGCTGACAGAAATCATCGCCCAGAGTTAAGCGGCTCAATTTTGCCTTATTTCCTTTTATATTTCCCAGGCTTGTCATATTGCAAAATTGTTGTGCCATCTTATCTTCATATTTTGAAAAAAACTTCTTGACAAAACTAATCTCTGTAATGAATTAGTATTTGAGCCCAGATATGTACCACAAATCATTCTGATGAAGGAGAACTACAGTCTGATTACCAGCTTGATCATCTGAAAAGGGGACACAGAGGATGTATCAAATAAATGTAAAACCAAATAGATACTTTCCCCTACATTACCAGCTCTTTTTTACCGGGTATCCAAAAAGAGGAAAATATATATCTTTAGAGAGCGGATAGATATAGATGCTAGATATAGATAGATGATAGATAGGTGATAGATTGATAGATAGATAGATAGATAGATAGATAGATAGAATATGTAAAAGCTATTTCCAAGAATTTTAGAGCTCTATTTAATTCATAGGAAGAAAGAAAAAACAAGGAAGCAGAAGAAAAACTCAGAAAAATTTTGTATAGTGGGTTAGAAAGAAAAATGGAAGTTAGAAAACTGTAGCAGAAAAAATGGAAAGCAATAATGTAGGCATTAGGAAGAGTTATGCATATTCTAGCTACCAGATGTGTCTTTTGAGGCTGTCAAAGCATTCTATGTCCAGCTTTGAGCAGAGAGTCCCAATACTTGGAGTGATAGATGAATGAACTAAGGGTAAGAAAACTTGTAGAAAGTTAGATGACAAAGAAACAATCACTTGAGAGCCATCTGATGAAAAGCTGATTAAGAGGGCACACAGATGAGCCGAGTTGTAACAGCACACTGCATTGTTCTACCTTTAGGCCTGTTACTTGCTTCTTGCACTTGTCCTCTTGCCACACGTTTCCTTGTCAGTGTAATACATTAAACTCAGAATCATTCATCAATCCTGGCATGGCTATACTGAGGGGGAATTAAACAAAGGAATAGTTCTTCTTGTTCTCAAGTATCTAAAAATGTCAAGTGTGCTGGGACATTTTCTGGGTAGTCTACCTCTAGTCAGTGTGGATGGAGAGAACAGATCAGAGAAAAGATTTCATCCAAGACTAGACTGGTGAACCAACGACATTCCTGGGGTTAAAGTGGATCATATGCATCACTAAAAATCCTTACCAGAATGAGGGATGGTTCCCAAAGCTGCACCTCTGTCTCTTGTCCAACTCACAGGAAACTATACCACTGAAATCTCCCCTTCTCCAGCAATTTCTTTATTACCTGTGCAGCCTCAAGAAAAGGTCTGGTAAATCTTGTCATTTTTCCTTCTCTCCATGAGGAAGTGACAATTACCTTGTGAGAGTCCACTGCACATGATCATAGCTGATCTGATTAAATATGGAGACAATCATATTCACCAAGAAGGAAACAGTCACAGAACATAGGGAAAGCTAAAGAGTGAACTATCTGTACTTCACATTAATGCTCTGTGGAAATCATTCTTGATTGTGCCATTGCTTTCTAGCATCTCCTCATGTGTCTTAGAAAAATACATTGAATGTGTATATTTTAGACAGGCTCATTGTTCTAATGACCTGAAAATTTCCCATAACTAATCAAGCATATATTCTGGATAAAACAAAACAAATAAAATATCAATACATAAAGAGCTCCAATGGAACAAATTCCTAGGGAGCAAAGAAAAGTAGCCAGGAACTTCAATGCACTGTAGGAAACAGCCCAAAGAATGCTTTGTTGGAATCAGGGGTCAAGGAAGGATCGTGGAGGTAGTAAAGTCTTTGAAGTATAGGGATTTAATGACAACTTTGGAATAAGAATGAGTTCCTGAATTTATAAAACTGGAAAAATTAAAAATGATGCAAGCTCAATGAGAGAATGGATTATAAAACAAATCCATTTAATTGCTAGACACAAAAAAAGAAAAGCTCCTCCTTTGGTCTGGAATTTGGGTAGAAAAATAAAAACAGAAACACCCTTGAGAATTGTCAATTCAATTGTGCAGTTATAGAAAGATGGAGTAGTTAAATTAACCCACATTGAAGACACAAAATAGATCAAAAAATGCTAACCTGACCACCAAAAATATATCTACCCCAACCCAAGAACATCTTTCCATGGCAGTCAGAGATACCTTGGGGTTCCTGATGAAAGGCCATGCTGAGCTCCCTGGAGGGACAGGTCTTCAAACAGCCTGTAGTGATGCTGTGCATCACTTCCTGCTGAGAAAAAAAATGGAAATGAAATGTAATTACAAAAATACATGAAGAGTCAATCTACATGCATCTCCCATGAAACAATTACCCAAAAGAAAATTTAAAATATGTGTGGGGAAATGATTAAAGCTCTAAAATGATGAATGAATGGCTGGTGAAAGCACATGAAGCTACATTAAAAAAATAAGTAAACAGATGTAAAAAAATCACCCAGTGGAGCTTCCATAAATAGATGAGAAACACTGCATCCATTGAACAGCTGAATAGAGCAACATTAACAAAGTGGAAGTTGGAAGCAAAGAAATTTAAAAGACATAGGAAAGTCATAAAAATTTGAGGGTATTTAAGGACTACAGAAAATTGAAGAACAATTATCAAAGAGGATACATTTTAAATTTCTGAAAGAAAAATAAAGAAAATTGATGAGGGGAAAGAGACACAGCTATAATACTTTTTCATATACCTACATAGTTACACTCTGAAGAAAGTTGAGAGACAACCTACAGAATGAGAGAATTTGAGTTGATAGAGTCAAAAAGCTCCAGCTAATAAAGGCTAGGAAAGCAGTGTTCAGTGAAAGCACATACCAGATAGCAGAAGTGATATGCAGGATGTCTCACTTTATCATGTTGGATGTTTTTCTTAAAATAAACTGTCTCGTGTGTGTGTGTGTGTGTGTGTGTGTGTGTGTGTGTGTGTGTGTATGTTTGTTTATTTGCGCGTATGCACGTGTGTGTGTGTGTGTGTGTGTGTGTGTGTGTGTGTGTGTGAGAGAGAGAGAGAGAGAGAGAGAGAGAGAAGAGAGAGAGAGAGAGAGATACATATGTGTTCATACATGTGTGCAGATGTACCATGGTGTACATAGGCAAGTGTGGAGGTAAGAGGTAGACATGGCAATCTGACTGGCCCTTGATTCCTTTGGTTGTCACCTCCTGTAGCTCCCAGATATAGGCACATGCTGCCACACCCAGCTTTTTACATGAGCACTGGGGATCTGAAATAAGTCCTTGAGTTTGTTCAGCAGTCCAAACATCTCTACAGTTCCAAGAATATGAGATTTTCTGTGTGCATGTACAATACTTTGTAAAGACATGCCTTTGGTATATTCACTTCCTTGGTCTGTGCTCATTCACACTGGCTCTAATTGGACCTAGCAGCTACATTGGCAAATAGACTAACACTGTCCTATTTGCTACTCTGTTGCTGTGATGAAAAAAAAAAAGTAACTTGGGGAGGCATAGATATATTTTATGCTAGGGTTTATGGTTTATCATTGAGGAAATCCAAAGCAGGTGTGTCAAGGCAGGCTCTTGAAGCAGAAAACAAAGCGGAGCCATGGAGCAATGCTGCTTACTTGCTTGTTTAACTACTTTTCTTACATAGGTCTAGAGAAGGGACCACCCAAAGTGGGCTAGATCCTCTTACATCAATTTTCAACTAAGAAAATACCTACAGACATACCCACAATCAATTGCCTCTGATTGAGGTTCCATTATCCCTGGTGATGCTAGTTGTGTCAATTTGACAAAAAGTAGCCAACAGAAATACCTAGTGTGATGCAAGCAGTACTCATGCATGTAGGTCTTCTGTCTTATAACACTCTAAAACCCCCAAATGACCATGTGTTGAGAGTTAGGGTACTAGGCTGAAAATCCACACCTCTGAGACAAGCTTTTTGAACCATCCCTTTTTCACTAGGTGTTTTACCAGTTGTGCTACTTGAGCTGTGCTTGGGAGTATGAAAGTAGCATGAGTTGACTGGGGTCTTGGACAATCACCAGGCTAGACCACTCTATAACATTTGGCTACTGGCCAACTCACTAGAATCTCAACAATGTGTATATAGCCTAGCTGGAGGATCCACAGTTAGCCAGAATCAGAACATCTCAGAATCACAAGAAACTTAATTCAATATATTTGAGCCACTAAATTTTGTTGTGACATGTTACAGAATAAAAATTACATGTAATATGTATAGTAGCTTATGGTGATATTTTCTTTTGTACCAAAATGTTATTTGTATGTTAATAAATAAAGTTTCCTGGGGGTCAGAGCTATTAGCAAGCCATAGGAAAGCAGGGCAGTGGTGGTGTACACTTGTGATCACAACACTTGGTAGACAGAGCTAGGTAAGTCTCTGTGTGTTCAGGGATACAGCCAACATTGGATACACATGCCTTTAATCTCAATACCAACCATAGAACACCTGGAGGTCTATACAGACAGGCCGTGATGAGGCAGTCCTGTGGTTGGGTTTACAACCAATGAGAAGGCAGAACAGAGACTATATAAAGACTTTAACACAAGAAGTACCTCCTCCTTCGGAGAGGTAGGACCACTGCAGGAGGAAGGGTAAGGTTTTAGCTCTTAGCTCTGACCTCTTTGCTTTCTTCTTTGCATTGGTTCTGTGTTTCTTATTTATAAGACGGTTGGTTACATCTACAGTAGCTACTGTTTTTAGTTTTTTCTCATTTAAAATATTTTGTAGTATATGTGCTATGGACCAGTCAGCTTTTATAAATGATGTATTAAAATGGAAGACATTTAATTAAAAAATACAAAGAAGCCTAAAAATAATCTGATACATAGTATTTTAATACAGTGCTGATTCCATAAGAAGGTGTGAGACAGAACATCATGGGAAGCATCAACCATTGAAGTCTTCCTGGAATATATAACTCTTAATATTAAAGTGGAACAATGAATACTTTGCTTGGAAACCAATGATTGCGAGGGTACTGGTATGGGTATGCATACAAGGTAAAGAGAAAAATTCCATGTCCATGCCCAGGCCAGTGAGCCAACCTAGTCCTCCATTCATGCTGTCTGAAATTACCAGCCCTAGCCTGGATCATGCATCCTGTGCAGTAGGTTAGCTTGTGAATTTTCAAACCATGACCCACCTGCACTGTTCCCCATAACCAGCCCTAGTCCCAAGTCATGCAGTCTGTGCACTGTCTTAGCCTGGTGACTGTCCAAGACTCCACCCAACTCATGCCACCTTTGTACTCCCAAGCATATCTCAGGTAGCACAGTTTGCCATTTGTCCTACACTCACATGTTCATGGTCACAACTGAACTGGAATCACTTTCATTCTTTCAAACCAATATCAACACAAGGTATCTGAAAGATTGACCAATCAGCTCCTCATCCATGACTGAATTGCTTGGAAAACAGCAAAAACAAAATCAAACTTAAACTCAACAGAAGCAGCCCAAAATCTAACATCAGATACAAAACCAATAAAAGAAGTCCATGGGCCAGGTCAAATCACAAAAACAGAAACAATATGAAAGGCCAAGACACTATGTGTGTGTCCTTCCAAATCTACCAGTTCTATAGAAATTTTAGAGACAATTATCTAGATGGACTACAGGACACAGAATTTGAAAGAACAATCATAAACATGATCAAAGCCTTCAAAAAGTTTAAAAACAGCACAGACAAATACCTCAGTGAACTTCAAGACAATAGGAATAAATTTCTGAATCAGATCCAAGAAAACACAAATATATGGCTAGATGAATTGACAAAGAAAATTTAGTAAGGAGAAAGCCATATTTAACAAAACCCAAGGAGAAATGGAGATGGAATGGAAAACTCAGTAATCTAATTTGAAAAGTCAGGGAAAAGCTTTATCAGTAAAATGGATCAAGCAGAGGACAGAATATCAGCACTTGTAGATAAAATAGAGTAACTGAATCATAGAGGCAAAGAATATATGTTAGCACGTGCATGCATGCACACACAGGAAATATGAAAGAAATTTAGGTCACCATGGAAAGACCAAGTCTATGAATTGTAGAGATGAAGAATTCCATATCAATGGTATAGACCAGATTTTCAACATAATCATATAAGAAAACTTCCCTAAACTAAGGAAAGACACACCCATATAAATACAAGAAGGACACAGAATGCCCAAAAGGACTAAAAGAGAAACTCTCCATGGCACATTGTTCCTAAAACACTAAATATACAGAACAAAGTGTCAAAAGCTGCAAGAGAAAGACTACATTTCACATACAAATCAAAACCCATCAGATAACACCTGACTTCCCAAGGGAAATTTTAAAAGCCAGAAGAGCCTGGAGCTATGTACCCAAAATTCTAGAAGACCACAGATGCCAACCCAGACCCAGCAAAACTATCAACACATGGTTGAAGGACAAAGAAAACCTTCTCGTGGTATAAAAACAGTCTAAGTGAATTCCCATCCATTAAACCACCTTACTGAGAATAATGGGACAATACTTCAGTTGAAGAGAGGAATAAGCATAAGCATATCCAAGGTCCTACAGAAAGAAAACAAATGAAGCTATAATTATTGAAACACAAAATATGTCTAAGAATACAAAAAGAAAAATATGAGAGCAACAAATGTACATCTTTGAATAGTAACTTGATGTTTTAATCAATTTAGGTCTCCAATCAAAAGATGCAGGTTTGATGAATGGGTTAAGAAACAAAATCCAAGTCAGTGGTGGTACATGCTTTTAACTCCAGCATTTAGGGAGGCAGAAGCAGGAGCATCTCTGTGAGTTCAAAGCCAGCCTTGTCTACAGAGTGAGTTCCATGACAGCCAGAGCTACACAGAGAAACATGTCTTGAAAAGCTAAAAAAAATAAAAAAATAAAGAAAGGAAGAAAGGAAGGGAAGAGAGAGGGAAGGAGGGAGGGAGAGATAGAGAGGGAGAGAGATGAAAGAAAAGGAAGAAAGAAAAAGAAAGAAAGAAAGAAAGAAAGAAAGAAAGAAAGAAAGAAAGAAAGAAAGAAAGAAAGAAAGAAAGAAAGAGAGAGAAAGAAAGAGAAAGGGAGGGAGGGAGGGAAGGAGGGAGGGAGGAGAGAAAGGAGGGAGGGAGGAAGGAAGGTAGGTTCTAGCACACCCAATTTCACGAAAAGTGTACTACTTACTAGACTTCAAGGCTCAGATTAATCTCAACTCCATAACAGAAGGTGTTTTAAATACTTCACTTTTTTCTAATAGACAGGTCACCTGGCAGAACTAAATGAAATCTTTCATCAAGTGGACCTAACAGATATCTACATACTACTCTACCCAAGTACCAAAGAGTACATCTACTACTAACACTCTGTGGAACTTTCTCCAAAATAGACTACACACTGGCACAAATCAAATCCCAACAAATACAAAAAAAAATGAAATAATTCCACGCATCCTATCTGAATACAGTGCAATAAACCTTAAAATCAAAGCAAAACAATTTCAATACATGAGCAGATGGACACTATTACAGATACCCACAACTGATCCACATGCAGAGAATAAGGGGTTGAGAAGTACCCAACCTCAACTGACACATCTGCAATGCAACCACTATATCTAAGGCTCAGGTAAAAACCAAGAAAAAGAAGTAAAAGACTGTAAGAGCCAGAGGTCCAGTACATTTTTTGCTGGATCGGTTTCCTAGGCATGACAGAAGAAATGCATCCATGAAAACTCAACAACATGGCTGCCTAAACAATACCTACACAATGAAAACACTAGATAACATGACAATGTGGCATGGAACATTCCATGTGGACCCATCCATAGATGACAAATGGTCAGCTGCTTCTGAGGGAAGGAGAATTATTTACTTCCAGGGAGGAGTTCCCGTATAAAATGTCCAATCCCAAGTGGTTAGCCTTGGACACATCAACATTAAAGCAATGCTAAATGGACTCAGTGGTTTGTACATTCACATATAATTATATATATATATAATAATTATATATATAATAATAATATATATATTATATAATAATAATTATTATAATTCAATAAAATTATATCATAAGTACAATTATGCATTATATAGTTATCTAATATATAATTAACTAAATAATTTTAAAAATAATTTAATATTAATTAAAGAATATGTGAGTATAATTATTTATATAAAATTAAAAACAAGTCTCTGAATTTAGAACAAGGTCATGGGAGGAGCTTGTAGGGGAAGGAATGGTGGGAGTGATATGGATACTCAGTGCTTATATATGATGTTCTCAAAAAAGTCTTTGCATGTTAGTGACCATCCTTTAAGCCAAGTAACTACCATGTTGGGGAGTTCTGCCCCCTGCAAAAGATCATCCCAGCTGCACTTATTGATGAATTATACCCCTCACAGAGGGGCGGAGTAGGATGTGAAATTCTTAACCTGTAAATCCAGCTGGTCCCTACTTTCTGGCAACTATGTGTGATGTAGGGAATGTACTCAAGTTTAGGGAGGCATGATGGGGATTCCTTATATGCAAATAGAGGAAACCTTCATCCTTGTTATGAAAGGATTTTTCAGGTGTGGAAAGTTGAACTAGGAGTGCTTACACCCCTGTAAGAAAACCCTCACCTCTCTATGGTCTGTGTTGAAGCCCTAAAAACTCAGTGGTTCCCTAGAGTCAATATTGGTGGATTTTTGCCTTTTGTCTCTCCCTGGGAAAGAATTTTAGCAACTCTGTGTGTGTGCGAGTGAGTGAGTGAGTGTGTGTGTGTATGTGTGTGTGTGTGTGTGTGTGTGTGTGTGTGAGAGAGAGAGAGAGAGAGACAGAGAGAGACAGAGACAGAGAGAGAGAGACAGAGAGAGAGACAGAGAGACAGAGAGACAGAGACAGAGATGCCTGTAACAATACATAGGAAATAGTAATGTGGCAGAGAACAAACTTGAATGTTGATCATCTCCTTCCCCTTCTCTTGAGACAAGGTCTTTTATTCACTTCAATCTATTTGGAATTGAAGTTTCTGACTAAGAATTTTACATCATCATAATGAGGTAGGTGTAAATATGCTTTATCTTTATTAACAGCCCAAGGACTATTCCGACCAATAAGCTACAGCTTGTTTATTCTTGTAACACACACACACAAACACACACACACAGCAACAACAACAACAACAAAAAACCAAACCAAAAAACATGCTTTAGGTAGCAGTTAACTCTTGGAGAATATTTTTCTGAATCCTGATTTTATTATAGCATTTTCCCTGAAAAATGTTGCTAAGGTGCTTGAAGAAGTGGCAATTGGCTGGCAAAGGATTGGGTGAAAATGGTGGTTGAGTGACCACTTTACAGGATAATCTGTTCAAATTGGAAGCACTGGTTGGGCTACTATGGTCAGATGGTATCATGTCATTGGGCTGTTATGTTGACCAGGTCCAGCTGTAGGAGTAATCCTCAGTGAATCTCATCTATTCATGGAGCATACACCTCAGGTGCAATATTTTATGGAGATCCAGAAAGCTGGGGTGAATCTGAGAGGCAGCTGACCACCAGTGACAATGAGTGTGTTTGTGTGTGTGTGTGTGTGTGTGTGTGTGTGTGTGTGTGTGTGTGTGCAAATTTAGTTTGGGGAAGTGCTTTAGAGTTTGTCAGCCCAGCTTCTGAGATGGACATCACCAGTATTTCATCTACTTTCATATGGAACAATACAATGGAGAAGTAGTTGTTGCACAGAATAAAAGAGAACAACAATGTGTCATTGTCCTTTTCTGGTGACCACCACCATGCTTCTCATCTTCAAGGCTCTTGTCTCTTTTGTTACCTCTTGAACTGTGTCCTCACTCACTTGTTCCTTAGCAGTACCTGGGATGAACACATCAATATTGATGGTGCTATTTATCTCTATTCTTCATGATACATTTGGACTTGAATAATAAAATTGCACGGATTTGCTTTTTGTCCAACATCATTTCAGTAATATAAAATAAACATAAAGTTTGGGGAAGAAATGTTATTTTTCAGTGGTGTAGCCGCTGATTAGTTTCCCTTGTTCCAGTAAGTAACCTTACAACCCCACTCAGGCAACAAACTCTTAATTAAATTAGTGGGACAAAAAACAAAGGAAAGACATGAAAATAGGAAGGGTGGGTTGTTGAGAAGAAGTATCATTGGGGGAGAGGGAGATGAAAGCAGGGAAGGGGATGAAAGTGACTTAAATTCATAACACAAAGTATGAAAGTATCAAACAATAAAAAATTAAAGGCAGCAAGTAATATGTTGTTAGCATACCAACATAAATCAATAAAGTTCATTAATATTATCTTTAACATAGCCACATTTATTAAGAATATGTTACAATATCAAAAGGCAAAGTCCAGCAGTGCAAGAACCAAAATTACTTTTGTACCAACCTGATAACTAGCTCATAATATTCCAGGAATTCTCATCTCCCATCCTCTCACTTCCAACTTCTCAGGAATTTTCATCTCTCTAGAGAGATTAGAAACAGATGTTAATAAAGAAAAGAAAGCTACCCGGGCGTTGGTGGCGCACGCCTTTAATCCCAGCACTCGGGAGGCAGAGCCAGGTGGATCTCTGTGAGTTCGAGGCCAGCCTGGGCTACCAAGTGAGCTCCAGGAAAGGCGCAAAGCTACACAGAGAAACCCTGTCTCGAAAAACCAAAAAAAAAAAAAAAAAAAAAAAAAAAAAAAAGAAAGTTTCATCCATGGTAACTGTTAAGAAATAGGCAGTGCTAAAAAAGGGAAAAAAAATCTAAAGAAATCTTCCTTGTAGGACTGAAGACTCAACTGAAATCTGGAAAAAAGATTGAATAAGTTAGGGAGGTGGCAGAAGAGCACCCATATGGGCACAGTAGAGCAACTGTGAAGGACTGCATGATCCATGGGAAAGAGTGAGTGAGGGAATTTGGGTGATACAGAGCCTTGCAGGCCAACATAGAGATTTCAGTTTCTCCTATGAGGTACTGAACATGGAGCAAAGACTCTTAAAATCAGATCCGAAGTGGGACAATGCTACTCTGACTATTGTGACTAGAGACACACGTGTATTTGTGTAATATGTGACATCTGTAAAGATGTTTCTAATAGTTCATTGTTCTCAATAGCCCTAAACTAAAACATAGTATTTGGTAGTACATAATTTGTAGTATGATAGATGATAAGTTGAGAGATGATTGATAGATAGATATAGGTTGATAGATGATAGATATATAGAAAGATGATAGATGAGATATAGAGATAATAGATGATAACTATATAGACAAATGATAGATAGGTAGACAGGTAGATAGATAGATAGATAGATAGATAGATAGATAGATAGATAGATAG
>CABHPQ010165986.1:26629-39574 GCA_902168405.1 Peromyscus aztecus
TAGATAGATAGATAGATAGATAGATAGATAGATAGATAGATAGATAGATAGATGAAGATAGATAGATGTAGATGTAATTCTGAATGGTTTTGTTAAATAAGAAACACAGAGCCAAATGCATAGTTAAAAGCCCCAGAGGTCAGAGAGCAGTAGCTAAGAGCTGAGCCCAAGAACGCCTTCTTACCACCCGCTGCCACTGCTGTCCTTCCCCTGAGAAAGAGACCTACTTCCTATGTGTCTGTCTTTTTATTGACTTTCTGTTCTGCATTCTCATTGGTTGTAAACCCAACCACATGACCTCCTTGTCACTGCCTGTCTATACAGTCCTCTGGGTCTCTATGGTTGGTATTGAGATTAAAGGCATGTGTCTCCATGCTGGCTGTATCCTTGAACACACAAAGATCTGCCTGTCATGTGATCGGGATTAAGGGCATGTGCTATCACTGTCAGACTTCTGCTATGGCTTGTTATTAGCTCTGACCCCCAGGCACTTTTATTTATTAACATACAAATGAAATCACATTTCAGCACAAATAAAATATCACCATAGATAGATAGATAGATAGATAGATAGATAGATAGATAGATAGGAGACAGAGATAGAGAACAATGTGAAAGGTAAAGGCTTAAAGGGGTAGGAAGAATAATTCCTTACTTTTTACATAAGAACTCCACATAACTTAGTGATTTTGAGCTATCTGCTGACAAAGCTAAAATGGCATTGCTTAAGATCAGTAATAAACAGTTATATAAAAGTCTTGCTATCCCTTCAAAGGAACTAGATAGACCATCAAAGGATTTCTCTTTAGTTATTTAGTATTATTACTATTAGTGTATGGATAGGCTAAGGCCTTAAGTAGAGATCAGAGGACAAGTTTTGGGAGTCACTTTCGTCCTTCCAACATGGGTTTTGGGAATCAAATTCGAATCACCAGGCTGGGCCATTCTGAAGAATTTCAAGATATAGCAATGTGGATAGGATCACATATTAGACACTGCATTCCAGATGCCGTGGAAGTAGGTTCCAGAACACAGGTAGGAAAACACAGAAACTGTTGCACCAACCTGCAGATCACGACTTGGAAGTTAAAGAAGGGGAAACAGACATTGGAATGGTTTGAATCATTGTCAGGAAACATTGGTACATGACCTAAACTTTTCTAGTTTGGGTTTCTATATGAACTAAAAATGAATGGGTGACAAACTGTAATATAATCTTGATGACTGAGATAGAGTTATTACCTCCATAAAGAGGTGATGTAAATGAGAAAATTGACTCTATCAGTCTAATTTTCATTATTATAATTAAATACAAAAGACTTGGTAACTTCATAAGGAAATAAGGTTTAATAATCTCATAGTTCCGGAAATTCGAGGGTGTGGTACCAGAATTAGTTAGGGAATAGTGGTACCACAATGGTGGCCAGACAGGAAAGCAGGTTGAAGGGAGGGTGGGATGTCTCTTCATATAACAACCTTTACATGAGAACTAATTCAGAGTACCATAGTAACCACCTTATTCTCAACAGAGAGTAGCACCCACAATGACATAAGGAACCCCTCCCTAGGGGGCCCACTTTTTGAAGAGCCTAGCACTTCAACACCACACTAAAGAACAATGTCCAGTACTGAAATTGGGAGAAATACTCAAACTGCTTCCAAACCATAACAACAACACAGAGACCTCAAGCTTGTGTGTAACTTTCCCATTCTATAAGGTCCTACACATTTATTACATTGTGATGAACCATGTATCTGCAAGTAAATGTTTTAAGAATAAAGATTTTCTTTATGAACATGGATATCCTTACAGCAAAGTGTAACTGAAAGTTAATTGTTGTAACGCTAATCTTTTTTATTACGGGTTCAAGTAACATGACATTCCATATACAAAATAGGAAAGGCAATGAAGTCAGTGACATCCTTTGGGGGCCCACAGAGGCTCTCTAGTGAGACCTTGCTCAGGGTCAGAGAATCTGGGCTTGCTTTACCTAGCAGGACTGCATAATGGTATGATTTGGCCATGAGTGTGGTTACCAGGCGTTTTGAAGGGTCTACACTTGGCTGTATGCTGTACTTTGATCTTGAAAGGGGGAGGTCTTTTGCCTTGCCCTTTGGCATTGTATAAAAAGCCCTTTGGAATAAACCTCAAGGTGACTGGGTATTGACCCAGGGCCCTCCCAAAGATATCCTGTGTCTCTGATTTTCTTGTCATCTCCAACTATATTTCTATCTAGTACTTTCTCATTCCTCTCTCCTCCCCCCTCAAGAACCCTTCAACAGGGCAGAGCTGGACTCTGACAATATCCTTTGTTACCTTGGGAGGAGTGATATAAACTATTTCCAGGACATGTTCAATATGCAACATGGCCAGAAGATGAGTCATGTGCTTACTCCTTTAAAAAATGCTGTCTGAATGTTAATTCTGAAGCAACAGGCTGTCCTCTGTTGCCTCTCCTGTGCCTCATTCATGGTGACCAATCATGCTCTTTCCCAGCAAGGCTGTGTGTCCAGAACAAATCAAATTACTAAGAAACATAGTGAAAAACACTAGAGTAAAACATTGATTTGGGATAAACAGGTACTTCTCAGAAACAAAGCCTGTTCTTTAAATGGAGCTAGTCAATCCAGGTACACACACATACATACACACACACACACACACACACACACACACACACACACACACACCACCTTATCTTAACTCCCAGAGAAAGAATCCCACAGTTTTCACACAGTAAATAAAATGCTGCCATCTCAACGAAAGGCAGTGCATCCATGGGAAAAAGGAAAGAGAGGTTGCTTTCTGACAAGCAGCTTGTGTTCGTTCACTTAATCTGTAGCACCACTGCCCATGAAGCTATGGCTTCTGAGTATTGTCTGTGCAATCACCTGTCTTCTGAAAGAATGGGGAAGCCTAAAGGGAGGTAGTGTAGGGAGGCTTGAAATAAATACTTAGCTGCTGAACACAACGTCCTAAAACAAAACTCAGTAGATTTCCCCTTTTGATAAAGAATGATGTGTCTCAAGAGCTCACAGGGCCCCCTTTCAGACACTCCACACCAGTCCACAGAAACACGTCCTTGCTGCTCCTTCTGGTACCCTGGGAAGAGTTACACTTAAATGCCTCCAGGAAATGAGACTCTAGCAATGGATTAATAAATACATTCAAGGTCATATAAAATATTTTCCAACATTATGTTGATTATGTGGCTTATTACAGAGAGAAAAGGAATCATTAATTTCATTGTGTAGTTAAAAGTCTTTCGTAGGGATTCCTATAAAATCATTTCTGTATTCTCTTTTAATCCTTATATTCCTAAGGCATCAGCACAATGCAAGAATGGAAAGACTCTCTACCTCAAATATAGACATATCATACACCAAAATATATTTACAGAAAGCCATGTATGTATTTTAAAAGGCCCTCATTTAACTTCCAAGGTATCAGAGAGATAGCTAAAGAGAAAGTAAATACTAGTGGTTTTCCCACATATATACAAGAATGTATACATATAGACACACAAAAGCACACATGCACACTCACACACATACACACATACATATACACACAGACCAGAGCACACTAACACATTTTTGCTTATTGTTCAACAATGACTTTTTGAGATACGTTCATTTTCCTTCATTCCTCCACCTCCTCTTCTCACCCCTGTGAAGTCCCCACTTCAATTGCCCGCACTTTTTTGATAATTATCATTAAAGAATCCTTCTGGCCACATCTACTTGAGTGAGACTATCCATAAGTACCACTGTGTAGACCAGTTCTGAGCTTTTCCTCCCACCATTCAACTGTAGTTCAGAGGCATGGTGACTCGAATTCCTTCATTCCAAGCGATACGCTCTCATCTCACTTCCCTGGAAGTGATATCCCTTGTTCCTTCATTCTGTGGGAACATAAAACCTAGAGTGATGTCCTCACTCTTGATCATTTGCACTCAACTTCCTGTGATGTCACAATGACTGGACTCTCAGAAGCTGACTGGGATGTATCTGTCTCTGTGGGATGTAAGGCTTTTCAGGAGGGATTGTGCTAAAATAGAGTGTTGTCTTTACCTTGGGACTGGGTAGTCAACACAAGAATGTATTAATTTGAGCCAACCATTTTCAAACTTGCCCTTCTATAATTTTGTCACCATCATAATACATCACAAGGCCAGAGCCAACCACTTCCTCTGGCTTTTCAAACTTCAGAACCAAGAGCTAAATAAATGCGCTTTCCTTTATTAATGGCCTAGCTTTAGATACTGTATTAGAGCAACAGAAAACAGACTAAGCTAAAAATGAAAACCTTTGTCATAAACTCACTCATATGGATGTTCTCGTGTAGCCGTTGACACCTGAGCACCTTATTCCTCTGTTGAGGTGAGCCAGTTATTAGAAAAAGAGTAAATAAACACTTCATGAAAAATCATTGACTCTCAAGAACAATTCATTCCCACACCAAAGACAGGTCAAGACTCTAGGATGTTTGGATAACTCTCTAGGATGTTTGGATAACCACATGCTTTCATCCGTCATCTACAGCTCAGGTCTGGAAGAAGAAGGGAATTTAGAGACGCAACTTTACAAAGCAGTGAATGTCAAAAACCAAGGGCTGAAGCTTGGTCAAGTGTGGTTAGTTTGGTTAAGAAGCTGTTGATTTTCGTTTTTGATGAATCAACTCTGTGTTTCATCTGATTCTCTGCATTTTTTTTTTGTTTTTGCTTTCATTTCATTATTTTCTGATTTGAGCACAATTCTTTCTGTCTAGAGAGTTTTTGTCTGGCATATTATTCCTTTTCCAAAGAGCTAAAGTACACTGTCAGATTATTTGAGAGTTCTCTGATCATTTTACATTGACACTTGTTCTAAATTTCCCTTAAGGACTGCTGTCATTCGTTACCAAAAGTTTTGATATGTTGTATTTTTATTTTTATTGGAATTTGATTCTTAGAATTTTTAAATTCCCTTCCTGATTTCTTTGCTGACCCAATTTTCATGAATTTGTGCATATTCTGTAATTTTTCTTGCTGTTGGTTTCTGGTTGCATTTCATGGTAGTCAGAAATAATACATAGTATTATTTCAATTCTCTTGTCTTTATTAAGACCTACTTTATGTTCTTTTATATGATCTACTATAAGCTGGATCTCTATATCTATCAAAGATTGTTTTAATCAATTGTTTGCCCCCATTTTCAGTTTTCAATATCCTCATGATGGATTAGTCTCTACTTGGTATGAGATGACCTTCTTATATGACTAATTTCCATCTGGTCTGATTTTCTAGATTTTAGAACAGTGATGCTTTCTCTCTAGTTTCATTTTTGTTCAATTACTTTTTTGTATCATCTCACCCTGATGTTATATTTGTCTGTGATGATAAAGTGTGTTCCACGTAGACAAAAAAAAAAAAAAATAGAATGGTAATTTTTAAGGAAGTCTTCTAGTCTATATCTTCTGACTATAGAAATGAGATCATTAATATATAAGGTTATTACTGAAAGATGTACATTGATTCCTGATATTATGTTGACTTTTGCCCAACTACTACCCTGGTGTCATTCTTTTGGATGTTGTCTTAGTTAGGGGTCTGTCTTTATATGTGATTGTGTATTTCTTTTTTCTAGCTTTAAATATACTTTCTTTGTTCTGCACATGTAGTTCTTTAACTATAATTTGGTGTGGGAGATTCTTTTCTGACTGTGTCTGTGTTTATGTCCTAAATATCTCCTGTATATGGATTTTCATCTCTTTCCTTAGATTTGATAGATTTTCTGCTGTGATTTTATTGAAAATATTTTCTATTTCTTAGCATGAAATTCTTCTTTCACTCCTATGTTTCATAGACTGGTCTTTTCATCATTTCCCATGGATATCAAATTTTCTGTTCACACTTTCTTATTAACTTATCCTTGTCTATGTCTTAATGTTGCAATTCTTCTACTTGTCTCCAAGCCTTAACACCATGTTCCTCTCCTTGATCCTGTCTATTGGTGAGGCTTTTCACTGAGATTTTTTTAAATTTGACTTATTGAATTTTTCATTTTTAGTATTGCAGTTTGATATTCTTCAGTATTTATATTTCTTTATTTAGTTCCACTTTAATATTCTGTGGTAACTTTCTCATTTCATTTAACTGCTTCTTTGTGTTCTCTTTGAATTAATTCAAGACTTTGTTCATGTCCCCCTTGAACATACTTTAAACCTTTCTTTTGACTGCTTTGTTCTTCCTTCCTTCCTTCCTTCCTTCCTTCCTTCCTTCCTTCCTTCCTTTCTTCCTTCCTTCCTTCCTTCCTTCCTTCCTTCCTTCCTTCCTTCCTTCCTTCCTTCCTTCCTCCCTTCCTTCCTTCCTTCCTTCCTTCCTTTCATTCTCCTTTTTTATTATTGTTGTTATTGTTTTTGTGCTGGGAGGTCATCCAATTCACTATCACTGGAAGCCAATATTGTGGGATTCATAAATTTTGGAGATGTCATGCAGCCTTTGTTTTTCACATTTATTATGTTTTTGTATTGGGACTTGGGTGTATGGGATTAGGTTACTGATTCAATTTTTTCCTTTGAGATTACCCATATTTATTTCAGTAAAAGTGTTTGAAATATTAAGTGGGAATATGTTGTCATTGTGGTAGGACTGATTTGATATTTCTATCTACTGTCCTTGGAACTAACCCAGGAGTCAGACTCTTAGCCTGTTTGCTTAGGATACCAGGCTCAATCCCCAAGACTCTGCTTCGTGTAGAATACTGGCTTTACAAAAGGTTACTATCAAAAGACTGCTCCTCTATGGAAAGAATAGTCAGCTAAAAGGCAACTGTCTCTTCAACTCTAGTCATATAAGAATATTAATAATTCCACCCCTCAGGAGGTTATGGTCAGGAGAACCCCAATACCGTGTCTACCTGCTCTTTGGAAAAGCCTATCAAAAAATAAAAAGAAAGGAAAGAAAGAAAGAAGGAGGAAAGAGAGGGAGGGAGGAAGGAAGGAAGGAAGAGAGAAAGAAAAAAGAAACAAAATAGGTAAAGCTATATCTGGCCTTATTAACTGACATTGTGTATTAAATACAGGAGGATAAGAGTTGGGTGGGGGTTTGCAACCTGAATGTGATCTCTCACTTGGGTGAGAGATCTCTCCAGCATTGACTATCAGAGTGTCCTCTCAATGTAGGAACCTGGTTGGATTCAGAATTAGAAGTAGAACATAGACATAGTTCACAAAAACATACAGGAAATCGATACATGTTTATGCATGAGTATAACCAGTGTTTGCAACTTCACTCTTCTGGACTTCACATTGATGAGATCCAGCATCACTGACTAGATCTTACAAAGGACTGCCCTGAGGCAAGAGCAATATTCTCAACTCTACTTGTGAAGGACATCCCAGAGGTGTAATCTAACTCTATTATTAAAAGACCACAGGTCCCCCAAAGGCATGAACAGCATCTTCCATTGGACCTTCAAAAGATGCCCCCCACAAGAATAGAACTGACGTTCAAGATTTATTTTTTGTCTCCAGTTTTCAAAAGTTTTGATTATAATGTAACATGACATGGTTGGGGTACCACATTTTAAGAAATTCTGATCTATTCAGGTCTTCCACAGTGCCTATGTCTGTTAGCAAGTTACGCATTTCAGAGATCAACTTAAAACTCCTGCTGCTGGCTCTGAGCTCTGTTGAATTTTCTTCTATCCTCTTGAATTTCATTGTTTTACCTGCAATAAATAGATCCTAATAATAAACTCTAGGCTATGCCACTTCAAAGCAAATCATGGCGGTGCAACAGAAACCTGACTGCCTGGATGAAGCCAGCATTGGATGTTCTATTTGAAAACAGTTCCATCTTTGATACTTTCCTTTACAAATCCGACATCAAAGTGAACTCCCAGGTACTGCCAGATTGCTTCTTTCTAGTAAGAGATGAAACGAATCCCTGTTGTCATTCTCTTAATGTGATAATTAGACAGTGTGATAATACAGCTTTCCTGGTGTTTATAATCCTTGATCATGTATTGTAGTTATAAATACAGGCCACAGACTCAATGACTTAATTATGACCTTGATGGTAGACTGATAGAGAAAGCCTCACACTATCCTCAGGCAAGGAAGGGAGCCTTTTGAACATATTTTAGGATCAATCTATAGCAAACATTTAGAAAAGGATTGAAGTGTTGGTCTTCAGTTGCGACTGTGATTCAAACAGTCATGGCATATGTATGACATTAGCATATACTTTCAATTCATTTTCATCACATCAGATTCTTCAACTGGCTTTCAAAATTCAGAGCATCTTTGTTCAATGAGTTAACTTCTTATTCTTCTTGTGGCACCCATTTATCTACTGAACACTGTCAAATCTGAGAATCTCTAGAGAAAAATCAGTTCCGCAATTTTCAGCCCAATTTGAAGCAAGCTTTAATTAAATACTGGCCAGGATGATTGGTTCTGGCCAGGACAGTTCCGGGGTTCCCAGGAAATGGCAATGAGTCATATTTTTCAGAGGCTTATAAATACACACACATAAGGCTACCTATTTTCCATGAGGTCCAATCAGGGGCGAGGATATATCCGACATCCTCCTGCCTGCATACCGCACCCCCCTACATGTAATCAAGTACATCTGGTGTAGAAGAGTCAAACAAACTTGTTTAGGGGATGAAAATGTGTGGCTTTTTGTCTCCCAATCAAGCACAGCCCCCAGCATTCCAGGAAGTTACCTGTCCTTAGGTAAGTGGGGCTAACAGGTTAACTTTAGCCCTTATGAACACTCTATATAAGGCTTATGCTAGATGGCAATGATATGTGGTTGAATTAAACAAAAGCATGGTCTTAGAAGTGTAAAATATAAATGTAGTAAAGTATTAAAGGGGTGACCACAAATGAACAATGTTTACAATTTGAGTCAAAGAGTAATTGATTCTATACTATTCTAGTAACATGTCTGTTGCTGTGATAAAATACCCTGGAATAATGGCAACTTAGGGGACAATGGGTTCATTTCATCTTACAATTCTTGGTGACAGTCAATAATTGTAGGGAAGTCAGGGCAAGAACTTCAGACAGCTAGTCACATCACATCTATAGTCAAGAACAGAAAGAAGTGAAGGTATATATGCTCACCTGCTTAAGCTCAGCTTAATTTTGCAACTTTATTTTGCAATATCTGATAAATGTATTTATTTAATTTTTAAATTAAATTTATTCATTTATTTTACATCCTAACTGTAATTTCCTCTCTTCTCCTCCTATTCCCTCCCCCACTTCCCCTCCCCCACAATCCACTCCTCTTCATTTCTGTTCAGAAAGGTGCAGGCCTCCTATGGGCATCAACAAAGCACGGAATATCAAGTTGAGGAAGAACTAAGCTCCTTCCCTCATATTAAGGCTTGGTAAGGCAATCCAGTATGTAGAATAGTTTCCCCAAAGCCTGCCAAAGTTCAGAGACAGACCCTGCTCCCACTGTAGGGGTCCCCTAGGTAGACCAAGCTGTATAACTGTCACACATATGTAGAGGACCTAGGTCAGTCCCGTGTGGGCTCATTAACTATTGGTCCAGTGTCTGTGAGCTCCGATGAGCCCAAGTTAGTTGTCTCTGTGGGTTTCCTTGTGATGATCTTGACGCACACCACCACCCCACCACCACCACCCCACCCCTCACCTCATACTGGCTCCGACAATCCTTTCTTCCTCTCTTCAATAGGATTCTAAGAGCTTGGCCCACTGCTTAGCTGTGGATCTCTGCCTTTGTTTCCGTAAGTTACTGGATGAAGGCTCTGAAGACAATTAGGGTAGTCATCAATCTGATTACAAGAGATGGTCAGTTCAGGATGGTGAGATCATACTGGGCTGTGTCTTCCCACATCAATTAACTTAATTAAAACAACCTTGAACTGATAAGCCCATGGGCTAACCCAGTGTAAATTCTTCACTGAAACTCTCTGCTCAGGGGATTCCAGGTTATGTCAAATTAATTAAAACTAACATCACACATAGATTTTTATATTATTCCCTAAAATGCTAGATTTTTTTCATGCTAATATGTGTTTCCATATATTCAAAGTAATACAATAAATTTAAAACAATAGTTTATGTATATACTTAATGTTAAATTTGTTTTATATAAAGTCTACAAATTTAATAAACTGTTGCCATCATAGTATGCTCATAGGAAAAAATGGCAAAAAAGTAACCCCAAATTCCATGTTTGAAAGTTAAAGATATAAATACTCTGAACAGATAATAGATTTTACATATAAAAATTAACATAGGTGTGGCAGACAAAAAGCCTAATAATGGATATCTATTTCCTTAGGATAGCACTAAGCCTCTACTTTAAAATATGTTTAAAAAATTGAAAGTTTTCAAGGATTTTTGCAGTGTTCAGGTTGATAGAGATTAAACTCTTTAAGACTCATGGGTTGTCCTTGGAATTTGGTGTGTGGCTCCAGATATGCTAGACACATCTGAGAACCCAGGATACTACAATCAAATCTTTATTATTATATTTTTATTCTACTGGACATTTGTTTCAGCTCTGGCAGAAAGCAAGTCACATAGGCTTGCTGAACAGCAGAAACAGGGTAGTCCACATAAGAATTGCTATCAACTAGCTGGGTGGTGGTGGCACACTCGGGAGGTAGAGACAGGCAGATTTCTGTGAGTTCGAGGCCAGCCTGGCCTACAGAGTGAGTTCCAGGACAGGCTCCAAAGCTACACAGAGAAACCCTGTCTCAAAACACAAAACAAAACAAAACAAGAATTGCTGCCAACTGTGTCACCTCCCTTCATCAGGCAAATAAGAAGTATAACTTAATAGTGTCTTATCTTGGAGGGTCAACATCCAGGTCAGTTGTTGGCATCTCTCTGCCAGCTTTGACCATCAGGGTAAGGCAGATTCTGGTTGGCAGATCTATGTGTTGAGGCCATGTTTCAGCTATTGTGGTTTTAACACCAGAGATCCCTATGAGCTCAGGGTCCCCACTTAGTCTCTTGTGTGGATTTACTGTGAAAATACAAAACAGGTTCCCTGAAGGATCCCTTTCTAGCATCCAATCAACCTGTCCCATTTAAGGCTGCCCCCAAGTGTCTTAAGGCAAGTGATGCCTGTCTATGTTGCTGTAGGTTAAATAGTTATGAACTTCCTGAATGATTACATAAAGAACTTCAAAACATGCAATTGTGTCTTTTTATGTGACTAGTTCCTCAGTAGTACTAACTCTAGTGGTGGACGAGCACTCAGACATGATTTCACAGTGACATTCATGCATACTTCTCTGATCTCTACCATGAGTGAAGATAGGGAAGCCCTACCTAATGGAGGCCAGTGGCTCCAATGAGTCAGTTCCTCTTGGGGGTCACACTTGATCTCTTGTTATGATCTATACTCAACATAAATAAATCATAGAAGTATAAGTGTAATTGCAATCACCTCTTTCTCTTCATAGAGATCAGCCACTCACATGCATGGGCTCAGTGCTCCTTTTCACTTTAGTAGACTGCCCTTCACAGAGGTCCTCTTGCTCCTGGACTAATATCTCTGATCTGATAACTTGATTAGATCATGGAGAACCAGCATTCTTTGTCCATCGCTAACTGTTCCCCTTGCAAATTAAAAATTATGTGTGATAATCTTTAGCTTATTATGAAATGGGAAACAATGTAGCTAGGGAAACATAATATATTCAAAGAAAAGGAATCCTCAAAGAAGGCAAAATACATGCTTTCCCAAATGTTATCAATGCTTAAGATCTTTTAAGAGATTCCTTTAGCTATTCACTGGGCAACCAGCATCTTAGAAACAGTAAGTAGATGAATTGTTTTATGACAATGATTTGGTTTGCAATTTAAGCTTGGTAATTTTATTTATTTAAATGTGTTTAGTATGCATAGGAATTAGTCAAGAGGGACATTAGCCTGACCTAGGAAAACATAGAACACCTACCCCTTCTACTAAAAGTCAGCACAAATATTGAAAGAGCTAGTGGGAAGGGGGAAAGGTTGGTCATTAATTAGTTAAGAATAAATAGAACATCTATAAAGGCTGACTTTGTTGTTAAAAAGTCATGAGCAAAAATAGACCATTTATTATGGTGCCAGTCTCTCATCTCTCATGAGACCCTCATGTAAGTTCATCCATATCTACTGTTTTGTGTTGTGTTTTAAGCCAAGACCAGCATCAGGCGTCCCACTCCACAGCAAGGGCAATGGGAGATTTGAGCTGGAATGGGAACAGAGTGAGAGAGCAGGGAAATAGATACCATGATAAATGAAGACACCATGGGAATAGGGAGAAGCAGAGTGCTAGGGAGGTTCCCAGGAATCCGCAAGGATCCGCAAGTAACTCCACCATAGACTACTGGCAATAGTCGAGAGGGTGCCTGAGCTGGCCTACTCTAGTGACTGGATGGCTGGATACCCTAACTTTCATCATAGAACCCTTATCCAGTGACTGATGGAAGCAGATGCAGAGACCCACGGCTGGGTCCCTGGCTGAACTCCAGGAGTCCAGTCGATGAGAAAGAGGAGGGATTCTATGAGCAAGTGCTATCAAGACCATGATAGGAAAAAGTACAGAGCAACTAGCCAAACTAGTGGAAACACATGAACTGTGAACCAGTACCTGAGGAACCCCCATGGTACTGGACTAGACCCTCTGGATAAGCAAGACAGTTGTTCAGCTTGAACTGTTTAGGGTACCTCCAGGCAATGGGATCAGGACTTGTCCCTAGTGCATGAGCCAGTGATTTGAGTCTAGTGCCTATGATGAGACACTGCACAGCCTTGGTGCGGGGAGGAGGGGCTTGGGCCTGCCTCAACTGGATGTACCAGGCTCTGCTGACTCCCCATAAGAGACCTGGCCTTGGAGGAGGTGGGAATGGGGGGTGGTTTGGGGGGGAAGGTGGGAGGGTGGGAGGAGGGAGGACAGGGGAATTTGTGGTTGGTATGTA
>CABHPQ010165987.1:11714-48251 GCA_902168405.1 Peromyscus aztecus
CATCACTGCCTGTCTATTTAAAGAATGACTGCCATCAAAAGCATCCTAATCTTCTTTTCTTTGTCATGATTCACATGTACTAATGCCTGAGGTTAGGATTAACTTATCTCCCAGTTTGAATTAGTTGACATGTTGTTAGGACATTTCCAATGTAACTCTAGAGATGTTTAAAATAATAGTACTCACTATGCTAAGTATAAACACAAAATACATTCTCTGTCATTAGAGAAAAATGTGACTGGATGTAGATTGCATTAAGGTTTATGAAAGGATCTGTACTGGCTCAAGGCCAAGTTCTCAGAACCAAGACGATGTATTAGCCCCAGAGAAACAGAGGGCAGAATGAGACAAAGATAGGAGATAGAGGAGGAGGGAGAAGGGGGAGGGAACAAGGGAGAGGGAGCAGGGGTGTTTGTCCTGGTGTTGTTGCTTCGTTTTGCTCTTTACTTTTTTGGAGGCCCGCCACCCAGCTCCCAAATAAATATATAGAGGTTTATTCATTTTTATAAATGTCCTGCCTTAGCTTGGTTCATTTCTAGCCAGCTTTTCTTAACTTAAATTATCCTGTCTACCTTATGCCTCTGGATTTTACTTTTTTCTATTCCTGTATACCTTTCTTCTTACTCCATAGCTTGCTGTGTAGCTGGGTGGCAGGCCCCTGGTGTCCTCCTCTCCTTTTTTCCCCGTCTCTCTTCCCAGATTTCTCCTATTAATTCTCTCTGCCTGCCAGCCCCACCTTGTCCTTTCTCCTGCCTAGCTGTTGGCCATTTAGCTCTTTATTAGACCTTTAGTAGTCAGGTGTTTTAGACAGGCAAAGTAACACAGCTTCACAGAGTTAAACAAATATATAAGAATACAACACATCTTTGCATCATTAATCAAATATTGTACAGCATAAATGAATGTAAATACATCTTCAACTAATATTCTACAATAGTCCCAGAGGACAAAGAACTGCCTTTGGATAGAGAGGAGACAGACATGGCCCATAGGCAGATGGCAGTTTATAAAGGTAAAAGGGGAGACCCTGTGTTAGGATGAGGTGTTTAATTTTGATTGGGCATGTTAATTAGGTGAACCAAAGAGGGCTTTTGATTGCTGGATGTCAATACGTTGATAGGAGAACCTTGGTAGTCAGTCTCAGGAGGAGGAAGTGGCCAAATAAGGGAACAGAACTTGATGGCTAGCTTTAGGAGTGTAATCTAATGGTTTTTAGCAAGACAGAGGGAATGCGAGAGAAGGGCAAGGCCTGCCAGAGCCATGTTTGCCATGCTTTGTCTGGCTAGAGTCCCTTCATTTATATTATAGGAAATGAGAATGATGTGAATTGGGTGATCCTTTTTGTATAAAGTATTGATGTTCAGTGGTTCTCAAAACTACACATTTACTTGTCAAATTCCTCCCTCAGGGCTACCGATCTTACTTCCTGTGTGTTACTTGGTATTTTAAGCTGTGTGTTCACTTACTCATGTTTTGTGTACGTTGCATGTACTGCAGATACTGTTGTTTTGTTGCCATTGACTTCCTTTTATTTTTGTCTATTATGTTTCTTCATACAGTCTATAGAGATAACTTTTTTCTCTCTTGCAAGAGGAAGTTCATTGTTTACATCCAACGGTTGTTGGTTAACTGGCTTTCAAAGTTTTTTGTTTTGTTTTTGTTTTGTTGTTGTTGTTTTATTTTTTTCATCTTTAAAATTTTTTTTGACAATCTAGTTATGAGACAAGGGTAGCATGAAGCTGGTTATACACAGAGTCTAGAGTGGATTTATTGTACTTTTCACCTGTGTCCGTCTCACTGTTTTGTAATTACCTTGAAGCTACTACATGTACCACATGGCTCTATTTTCATCTTCCCCATTTCTTATGAAACTTGATTGTTGGCCACGAAACAGAGGAGATTATGGCACATGCTTCCAAGTAGATACCAAGTTGCTGCTACCACTTTATACAGCAAACAGATTCATTGCTGATCAAGATCTCCTCTTTTGTTAATGAGATTTCTGTTTGTATTTCATGTCGTTGAAGTCGACTCTACTTTTCTCTGTTCTATTCATCTTATCTTTATGGTGTAGTTCCCTGAGTAAAAAGCTTATCATAGTATTTCTTATTTTTCTTGTTTTTGCTATCCAGCCCAGGCAGGCTTTGAATTCAAAGTCTTCCTTCCCCCTTCTTGTGAGTCTGGTAATACAGGTATATGCCTCCATGTCTGGGTCAAGCTATCATTTTCTTATTCCTAGTATTTTTGTGGTGTCAGATATTTATTATTGCACACAGATTTTAATAAGTAGTTCTTGTTAACAATTGGAAAGTTTTGTGGGAATTACAGAATTTGATGCAGCCATGATAGCATCTGTTTTGTGACATTGATCTCTAAGAACAGTGCCATTGTTCCTGTGCTGTCCTTGTCCACTGACATTATTGAAAATAATCTGTAGTGTTTATATTTGAAGACAGAGAATTACCCTTTGTCTTATTTAGTATTAAGTCAAGGTTGGACTATGAGAAACTACCTGTTTTGAATTAATACTCTTTTATAAGGAACTTCAATAAAGACAATCTTCCTAATGATGTCACTCTTAATGAGCACATCATGAAAGGATATGCTCAGTGATCTCTAAGTAACAAATTTGTGAGTAGGTGTTTCCTATTATCTTTGAGACCAGTGATAAGAGATTTTTCATGTAAATTTTCTTTCAGGTTTTGATATTATAAAAACTATGTTTCACTATTTAAGAAATATGTTGAGAATAATAATGATAATAGTTTATGGAATACTATTTTATGTTGTCATAAACTGCTGAGTAGCAGTGAGCACCTCTTTATAGTTAAGCTGTTTTCACCCATTTTATGTAAAGTTCTCAGGCTTTAGAATCCGATGAAGTTTCCTAACAGACATTTATAACTGTACATGCTCAGCAGAGCTGATGTTCGCTGTGGGTTCTAAGTTGTAGAAACTTGTGGTGTAAGGTACAAAGAATAGTTCACAACAAAGCACTATGATCTGTATTTCCTTTATTATTTTGGCATACGCTACCCTTAGAATTGTGTGACAAGATGAGAGAATAATTAATTAGTTTGTGCTAGCCATGATATAAAGTGAATATTAAGAAAGCATGGAGGGAACTTATCAAGTGACTAATGTATCTCCAGTGTTTTTTTTAATCTTCTAGTAACTGCATTTTAATAATGCTGTGATTTATTTTAGGAACCAGTGACCTTTGAGGATGTGGCTGTGAAGTTCACCCTAGGAGAGTGGGTTCTGTTGGATTCTTCTCAAAAGAAGCTCTACACAGATGTGATGATGGAAACATTTATGAACCTGATCTCCATAGGTAACAACAACAACCAAACAGTATAATTTCATTATTCAATTGGAGAAAAACTGTTTTTTAGTCATCTGTGTAATTATATGACTTGAAATATTGAAAGGGAGCATAAATATAGCATGCCTGCTCACATTATACAAGAGAAGAAGCTGGAAAGTAATAATGTGTGTATACGTTTGAATAACATAATGATTTCTTGCTTTTAATTTCTAGGGAAAACAGAGGAAGAAAATATTGATGTGGACTACCGAAAACTACAGAGAAATCTGAGGTAATTTACACTTACAGAAAAGGGAATTTGCATCAGATATTTAAGAGGGACAGAAAATCTGAGAAATAAGGAAGCTATTCCAATAGATCAAAATGTAAATTGACTTAATCTCTGAAATTCTGTAAAACTTCACTCATCTTGAGAATTCATGAATGGATGATGCTGTCTCTCATGTAGTACTCATGTGGATGTTGTAGCTTATACCTGTTACTGCACTATTGATGGAGTAGTGACAAAATGTGGTGCAACCTTTGGCTAAGACATTGTCTAGTGGTTCCTTACATAAAACTGCCTGTTGTCTACAAAAGTATTTGATGTATTTTTAGCAAGTTACCTTTGGACCTTATAAGGTTTGTGTGTGAAGTAAAGGTGAATTTGGGGTGTAGAATGAGACCCCTCTTCGATAAATTGCCTGAAGGATATTCAGTTATTTAAAATTTGAGAATATCTGATTCATGTTATATTGCATAAGGAATATTCAGCTTGGTTAACTGTGTCATGTTATATTGCATAAAGAATATTAAGCTTGGTTAACTGTGTCATAGACAATGTTTTTTTTTCTAATTATTTTTATTTTACATGCATTGGTGTTTTGCCTGCATGTATGTCTGTGTGAGGATTCTGGATCCCCCGGAACTTGAGCTACAGACAGTTGTGAGCTGCCATGTGGATGCTGGGAATTGAACCAGGGTCTTCTGGAACAACAGCCAGTGCTCTTAACCACTAATCCATCTCTCCAGTCCAACAATGTTTATCAAAATAGTACTATAGAACCTTTTATGGTTATATGCTGTCCTCAGCCCTTGCTGAATGTTTAGTTCTTCTATGTTCATAAATTCTAATGGAAATCAACTCAGTACATTTTTCCCTCTCAGGACAGGGTCTCTGTGGCCTAGTTTGCCCTCAGCTTGTTCACTTCCTGCCACTGCCTCCAGAATACTGCACTAACAGGCAGAGACCACAGAATCTATCATCTAGTACTTATCTAGTTATAAAACAAGAATAATGCTCCCCCCCCCTTTTTTTTTTCAGAATTCAGGTCATTGAACGATTCTGTGGCTATGAACATGGTAGTCAGTGTGGAAAGACCCACCAACAGATGCCAGAGAATACTGTTAATGTGGACAATCATCCTGCAGTCACAGTTTATGAAAGCAGTATGTATGTAAAAGACATCAATGCTCACTCCTCCTCCAATATGCTTGTTAGAAGTCAAACTAAAGAGAAACCGTATGGGTGTCAGAAACATGTGGAGAAGGCTATTAAACATGAAAAAGGTTGGAAAGATTTCATTTATTCTGAATCCTTTCAAATACTCAAGAGTGCTCCTGGTACAGAGAACATCTGTGAAAATAAACAGTCTAATGAATCTTATAGTAATCTCACATCTCATCAAGATTATGAAGGAACTCTCACTGGAGATGAGCCATGCGAATATAAGCAATTTGAGAAAACCTTAAAGGAAGAAAGTTATGTTCAAATATGTGAATCCAGAATCCATACTGGAGAAAAGCCATTTACGTGTAAGCAATGTGGAGAAACCTTCATTAATTCCAATCACTTGACCAAACATCAGAGAATTCACACAAGAGAGAAAACTTACTCATGTAGACATTGTGGTGAAACTTTCATGTATTCCATGGCCCGTCAAAATCATGAAAAAACACACAAAAGAGAGCATAGTTACATATGTAAACATTGTGGGAAAGTATGTATGCATTCTTACCATCTTCTCCAGCACGAAAAACGTCATACTCGAGAGAAACGTTATGTATGTAATCAATGTGGCAAAGCATTCAGACGGTCCTCAAACCTTCACAAACATGAAAGAATTCACAGTGAAGAGAAACTTTATGCATGTAAGCACTGTGGAAAGGCCTTCATCAGTGCAGGCAACTGTTACAACCATGAAAGAATTCACTCTGCAGAGAAAACCTATATTTGCAAGCAGTGTGGGAAAGCATTTACATTTTCCTCCTACCTTCGAAGACATGCAAGAATTCACACTGGAGAGAGACCCTATACATGTAAATATTGTGGAAAAACCTTCACCCATTCTAGTGCTTATTACAGGCATGAGAAAATTCACACTAGAGAGAAACCATATGTATGTGTGGAGTGTGGGCAAGCATTCACTTTTCCCAGATCCCTCCAAATACATGAAAGAACTCACACTACTAGAGAGAAATTCTACAAGTGTAATCAGTGTGGGAAGGAATTTGTGTATTTCTCATACCTTCGAAGACATGAAAGATCTCACAAAGAAAAGAAACCCAATGGGTAGAATTTAAATTGTGTAAACCATGTGTAACTGTAATCAACTTGCTTTTGAAAATATTTATTTGTCATACTTATTTATTGGCTTATTTATTTACTTATTTATTTGCATGAGGTGTTGGGCAAGAATATACCCATGCTACAGTGTAAATGTGGAGATCAGCAGACAACTTGCTGGAATCAGTTCTCTTCCCATGGTGTGAGTCCCAGGGATGGAGCTCAGGTCCTCAAGCTTGGCAACAACTTTCTTTCCCTTCTAGGTCATCCCATCAGGCTTTGTCTTGCTTTTCTTATGAGTGGGGTTTCTTATATAAGTTTTATATTTTGTACTTTTCTGTATATACTTTCTCCAAAAACAAATGGAGAGATTGGGCTTGAGAGGTAGCTCAGTGGTTACAAATACTTTGCTGTGCTTGCAGAAGACCTGAGTTCAATTCACAACACCCACATGGTAGCTCACAGCTAACTCCAGCTGCAGGTGATCCAGTGCCCTCTTCTGGTCTCTGAATGTTGCACACACATATAGGCAAAATACACACATATACCTTTAAATAAAAAGATGGAGATACACTGGGGATAATATCAAATTAGCAAAAGTGGGGGCTGGAGAGATGGCTCAAAGGTTATAAGAGCACTGGCTATTTATTCTTCCAGAGGTCTTGAGTTCAATTCCCAGCAACCACATGGTGATTCATAACCCTCTGTAATGAGATCTGGTGCAGGCATACATGCAGGCAGAATACTGTATACATAAAAGTAAATAAAATTAAAAAAAATAAAATTAGCAAAAGTGTAATTTTCCCCATATGTGCAAGTGTACATAGGCTGAGCACTTACTCTTGCATCGGGCATCATAATGTTTGCCTTTTATTCCAGCATTGAGGGGAATAGACTCTAGAAACTTGCAAACCTGAATACAGGGGGCATGGATACAATTCGTGAAACTTAAGAAAAACCAGTTGCAACCAAATTAAATTGTCGTTTTTAAAAATATGAGAGATCCAGGTGTGATGGCATACATGTTTAATCCCACCACTTGGGAGGCAGAGGCAGGCAGATCTGTCTGAAGTCCAGGCCAATGAGGGATACTCAGACCCTGTCTCAAAAAAGAAAAAGAAAGTGGGGACCCCTAACAAAGCTAGTTCAAGGTCAGCCTGAGCTACATGGGACTCAGAAAACAAAAAGGATATTGTGATTTTCTTATTTAATTGAATTTTATAAAAGCGAAAAATGTGAATATCTTGAGCACATAAATTTATGTAAATAAAATATTCCTGAAAATAGCCTGAAAGAAATTAAGTAAAAGTTATGCATGTTTACAGTATTTGCCTATTCTTACTCAACACTTCTTGACTTTACATTACTCCTTTTTTCATTGAAAATATAATTTAGTGAATAATTTTAGTATTATTGCACATGCCTGTTATCCCTGCTGCTCAAAGAGGTGAGTAAACTTGAGCTCACATTTGAACAAGACCATGAAGACACCACCTTAAGGAGCAAAAACATAAACTGTTTGAATTGTGGTGATGAAACTTTGCCAAATCAATTGCATTTCAGTCAGTAAACAAGTATTTTTTTTATGGGTATTGTTTTTAAATCATGAGGTGGTGCTTTACCCTTTACTGTAGAGCTGTATTGGATTAACTGAATTGAAATGCAATTATTATAAATAATAATTATATATTATTATGTAATTATTAAATTACAAGTATTACTTGTAAATACTTTTTAAAATTGCAGTTATGTGTTCTGCACATATATGTTTGATCATGAGTGTTCTAGGTGTACATTTGGATGTCAGAGGACAACTCTCCTTACCACATGAGACCTGAAGATGGAACTCAGATTGTCAGGCTTATGGGTGTGGGGACCTGCCCCACCGGGAACTTAGAATACCTGTGAAGAGGTGGCCTGGAACCGAGGAAAGGCAAGTGTGCGCCGCTTGCCTGTTCCCCAGCCTCCCTCTTACCCAGAGACAATCAGATGCAGTGGGGAGTCAAGTCAAACAAGAACTCGTTTGGTGGGCAATATGCCTCTTTTATACCAGAAAATCTTAGGACCCTAGGAGGGGGTGAAGGAACCAACCAATCTTTTTAAAGATCACCCTATTTACAAGTTGTTTATGCCCTGACATCATCTCCTGTTTTTAGCATAAATAACTTGAGCTAACTTTCTTTCTTACTATTTGTCTTTAATCTCCATACAAACAACACAAGCTAACTTCCTTTTAGCCATCCTTTGTATCTATTCTCTGTACAAACAGCTTAAACTAACTTCCTCTGGCACCATTTGTATCCACTCTCTGCACAAACAGCTTAAAGCTTAAGCTCTATTTATCTAAATTTCTTTCGGCACCCTCTTTGCAGTCCATGTATGCCCGACATATGGGCATGCTGTTGAACCATCTCACCAGCCCTTTAAGTAGTTTTTGAATAGTTGTATTTGATATGAAATTGAAAATATCAATGTTAATTAGTATTTTCTGGCTGTCGTTACACAGTAGGTTCTTTTTTTTAAAAAAAAAAATGTTCTTATTAGTTCCTTGGCAATTTCCATATATATGAGTGGGCACTCCAGTTTTCTCAAGTTAGATTCTATGCTTATATTTTGTGATGTGTATTTTCTCCAAATAAGAATGTTTTTGTATTTTGTTATTCATGTGTGTGTGATATATGTGTGTTTATTGCAAATGTACAAGAGTGGAGGTCAGAAGACAACCTCCAAGAGTTGGTACTTTGACAGGCTGTAGTGTCAAGTGATTTACTTCCTGAGCCCTGCACCAACTCCAAATAAGATGTTTTGTTTTTTTTTTTTACATGCTGTAACTAATTACATCCAATAATCAGTTATAATTAAGCATTGTAGCTATTAAGGAATGTTGCAAACTGAGATGGGTCAACTGTTAAAAGAGCATATATTGATGTTGCATAGTTTCTGAATTTACTTTCCAGAACCCATGTCCAGTAGTTCACAGCCCCCTCTAACTGCTGCTCTGTTAGATCCAATACATCTGACCTCCAAGGATACCTCCACTCACATGCATATCACAAACACACACATACACATAAATAAATTGATTACAATTCAGTGTAGTTTGGTTTTGTTATTGTTGAACAGTATTTTGTTATCATTTATTCAACTGAGGGGTTGAATTAAATTCCATCCTTTTAAATAATCTTCTCATCTGGCTGTAGTAATGTAGTGAGAGGAAGTAATTCATGTGTACAATCTCACTTTAAAGATGCCAATTGCAGGACGTGGTGGCATACACCTTTAATCCCAGCACTCCGCAGATCTCTGAGTTCAAGTCCTGCCTAGTTTACATAAGACATTCCAGAAGACTGGCTTTTATAGGAGTGCAGTCCCAGTTGTGGGCACTTGCGTTCCTCCTTTACTCAGTGCTTCATAAAATATTTTGGACTCT
The DNA here is from genome assembly GCA_902168405.1 of Peromyscus aztecus. Lineage (NCBI taxonomy): Eukaryota > Metazoa > Chordata > Mammalia > Rodentia > Cricetidae > Peromyscus > Peromyscus aztecus. The sequence continues at coordinate 21,018 of CABHPQ010165987.1, forward strand.
GTTTTCCATCGCTACCAGTACCTCTTAGCATCACAAGATTTACAAGGTACATTCAAATAAATTATGGTAAAATATAAATGAGATGTGTGTTTAATACAGCCAAACTAGTGAACATTAATCCCTAGCCTACACTGTTAATAATGCTTTAATCACTTGTAAAGTTGGTAAAAAAAATGTTGATTTTTAAATAAACTATTCATTGTATGTAATCTGTATAGTACCAGTTTTGTGCACGTGAGCACATGATTATCACACAACAGAGATCACAAATCCTATCCATACTCATCAGAAAGTACAATTCAGTATATTGTTGCCCAACAAATAAATCTAACTTTAAAAGGCCCAGCTTTCCTTGCCTTTTTATTCTTTTTTACTCCCTTTTTTAAAAAATAGGTTCTTCTCTCATACAATATATCCTGATTGCAGTTCCCCTCCTCCTCCTCTTCCCTGTTACTTCCCACCTCCCCTCCCCTCCCCTCCAGATCCACTACCTTCTCATTAGGAAAGAATGGTTTTCTAAGAGATAGCAATCTAACATGACAAAATCATCACATCCAGGCTGAGCATGGCAACCCAACAGAAAGAAAAGAGCCCCAAGATCAAGCACACAAATCAGAAGCCCATTTGTTCACACACTCGGAAGTCCCATAAAAATACTAAGCTGGAAGCTATAGTATATGCAAAGAACCTGCTGCAGACCATGTCCCTGCTACTTCAGTCTCTGAGTTCATATGAGCTTTGTTCAGTTGATTTAGTGGGCCTTGTTCTGGTGATCTCCATCAACTCTGGCTCTAACACTGTGCCTCCTCTTCCTCTGGGTTCTCTCCTGAGCGCTGAGAGGAGGGAATTAATGGAGACATCCTATTTAGAGCTGTGTGTTCCAAAGTCTGTGTATGTAATATCTGGCTGTGAGTTTCTGGGGTTTGTTTTGTTTGTTTGTTTGTTTGTTTTTCTAAGACAGCTTCTCACTATGCAGTCTTGGCTGGCTTGGACCTCTTTGTCTAGGTCAGACTGTCCTTGAGCTCACAAATCTGCCTGCCCCTGCATCCCTAGTGCTGGTACTAAAGGTGTCGGCTATCACACCCTTCCTTTCTTTGCACTTTTGCCTTTCAACTATCAGCAAAACATACAAACATGCCAAGTCAGACCTAGGCAAGTCATTTTTCTTAGGTCAGTAGAAATATATAAATCTATTTACATAGATGCATACAATCTTTGTCTCATTTATGACTAAATTAAAAAGTTTGAGTTTTCCTGGTATAAGCTGAGTGATGGGCAGCACCACTTATATCAGATACTAGTTTTCAATCATCCCTCATGTGTCAACATGGTAGATAAGGAACATTCTGAACTACACATACAAAATGGAGGCATCTTTGCTCTGTATATATAGTTCGGAGAAAACTAATGGTTATAGTTCATTGTTGATAATTTGGTGAGAAAAATGAGGTCATGAGCAAATATTAAATATTTATGAGATGCAAGTGAAAGAACAGTTTTCAAACACATGCCCAATATGCTGAGCCTTGACTTTAATCCCCATTACTGCCAAAAGAACAAAAAGCCAAGACCAAACTAAAAGTTGGTAATAAAGTAAATTTTGCAGATATGATTTCCTCAGAAGCAAATTTCACTTCATTTGTCTCCAGATAGCTTCCTTTTTGATTTGCTAGTATAAACTTATTACAAAAAGGCAGCATCAAATGGCAGGATAAATTGTCTCAGTGTTTGTTTTCTGGAGGTCTCCTTAAATTCTGTACTCCTTTAGGAACCTTCCCATATTGTGTATGAAGAGAATTACAAAAATCATTGTTCTCAAAATGATTTGAAAATCACAGTAGTTTTAGTTCTTGAGGATTGGTATGAGGAGGAAGGATGGTCTTTACATTCACTGGCCATTTGCAGTTCATTTTCAAGAACTATGTTCATTTCATTAGCTCATTTTTGGGTTGTTTGGTTTCTTGGTAGTTTCTTTAGTTCTTTGCATATTCTACACTTAGTTTCTTGTCAGTTGTGTGGTGAGCAGAGGTTCCCATTCTGTTCTATCACTCAGTTCCTTTTGCTACGCAGTAACTTTTTCTTATTTCTGGCAGTCCTGTGTCAAGGCTTGGCATTGCTCCCTTTAATGTTTGGAATCTTCAGAATGTATTTGCCTCTGCCAACTTCAAAGTATTTTCCTTGATCTTTTAATCTTATGCTTTTCGAGTTTCAGGTCTTGTCTTAAGGTGTCTCATCCATCTACAATTGATTTGTCTATAGAATGACAAATAGCATTCTATTTTTATTCTTCTAAATGTGAATTTGCACTAGAGCCCAGTTTGTGGAGTAGGCTATTTTTTTTGTATTTTTTGAGTGATATCTTTGATAAAAATTAGGTGGCTAGTTGCATAGATTTACAACTGGGTATTCTATTGCATTTATTTACATGTCTGTATTTGTGCCAGTACCCTACTGTTTTACCACTGGTGAAGGGTTCACAACACACCCTAAGGTCATGCCCGGCCGGCCGACACATCCAGCCCAGATAGCCCCAGGTCAGGATAGGCATTTCCGGTTAAGGCGTCTGGTAACCAAGGCGACCAACCACCCGGACACATCTGCCTGGCGAACTCCGACCACCCGGACACATCTGCCTGGCGAACTCCGACCACCCGGACACATCCGCCTGGCGAACTCCGGGTCAAGATAGCCATTTCCAGGTTAAGGCGTCTCGCGTGACCGGGATCCGTGATGTCACGTAGCCACGCAGGCGCGCAGCATGGCTACGTCATCTACGTCTACCTGGACACCGCCGCCTTATAAAAAGCCGCCATGATTGTTCTAATCCCCCCTCACACGTGTCTCCACCCGCGCGGACCCTCACTCCCCCTCTCTCCCCCAATAAACTCTATCAGCGGATTCTGTCGTGTTTCGTGACGCTTTCTTGCAGGGTAACAGTGCAAATACTAACAACTGGCTCTTGTGGAATAACTCAAAATCAGATATTATTTGTTATAATATGTAATATTACAGTTATAAATTATTATAATACATAATATTATAGTAACCAACATTATTTTTTTTATCAGGATTGCTTTGGTTATTCATGGTCCTTTGTGCTTCCATATGAATTTTTTATCTCCCCAACAATGTCTTTAGAATTTTGAACAGATTGTATAGATTGTATAGATTGTATAGAATATATTAATTGCTTTTGAATTGCTCTTTTTTTTAGGTTTTTTTGTTTTGTTTTTGTTTATTCCAGATAGGGTTTCTCTGTGTACCCCTGACTGTCCTGTAACTTGCTCTGTAGACCAGGCTGGCCTCAAACTCAGAGATCTGCCTACCTCTACCTTATGAATACTGGGAGTAAAAATGTGCATCACCACCACCCACTGAATCACTTTTATTTTTTACATTAATTCTGCCAATCCATAACTATGGGAAGTCTTTCCAACAACTTGGAGCATTGTCTTTATTTTTTTTTTTCAGTGTTTTAAAATTCTCATTGTAGCTATGTTTTTATGACTCCTAAGAGTGGAGTTTTTAGGATTTTTCTGGTGGACTTTTTAGGATTTTTTTATTATTGATCATGTTTTCTGCAAGTGAGGATATTTTTGACTTCTTCCTGTTTGTATTCATTTTTATTTATTTTTCTTTATAATTACTCCACCTAAATCATACACACTAGATTGAACTAACAATGGAAACATTGGATCCAATTTTTTCTTGAATTTAATTGAAATTCTTGAAGTTATTGCCCATGCATTCACTAAATGTTTTTATTCACTAAATGTTTTTTCTATAGTGCCTTTATTATAGTGAGGTTGGTTCCATTGATTTCTACTTTCTTTATGGCTTTTATCATGAAGAGATAATTGGATTTTGTCATGTGATTTTCATCCTTTGGTTTCTTTGTGATGTGTTTCATTCGTTTATGTTGAGGCATCCTTACATCCCTGTACCAAAGCCAACCTTATCATGGTTAATTGTATTTTTGATGTGTTGAATTTCTGTTTTGTTTTTGATTTTTTGAAACAGGGTTTCTCTGTGTAGCCTTGGCTGTCCTGGAACTTAGTCTGTAGACCAGGCTCATCTTGAACTCACAGAGATCCACCTGCCTCTGTCTCCTTACTGCTGAGATTAAAGGCATGCTCCACTACTGCCAAGCTGATGTGTGAATTCTATCTGCAGTATTTTATTGACTATTTTATATCTGTATTCATCATACAGATTGACCTATGGTCCAAAAATGGAGTCCTTCAAGGAGAATTCTGAGTGTTTGTGAGAAAACTCCAAGAAAACAAGACAAAAGTCTTTTGACATCAGTTTCTTAAAAACACAGAATTTTTCATGGAATGTGTGTTCATGACCCTTCCAGATGTGGTGGATAGGAGTGAGTTTACTTCAAATTATTCATTACAACTGGCTATTGTTATTTGTTTATAAGCCTCCATGGAAAAACATGTTTTTGCCATGGGTGGCTTATACACCACATGTAGCTTGTCCTTGTGTTTGTACACTTTACACATGTGGGTCCTGTTAGCCCTCGGAGTGTAAATTGGCTGATGCTCAGAAAAAAGTTGGCTATTGCATGAGACTTTAGTCTGTCTGAATTTTAGGCTCTATTCTCCCAGGTTGATACTGTCAACTGGAGCACTAAATAGTCTTGTAATTTTTTTGTTAAGTCTTTATCCAGTTTAAAATCAAGGCAATACTGAGTTTATAAAGAGGATTTGTAGCATCCTACCACTTATATTTCATGAAATAGTTTGTGTAGCATTTAGTTAATACTTCTTTAAAGATGTCTTAGAATTCAGAATGAGCCAGAATCTGTCCTATCCCCACCACTGGAAGTTTTTATGCTATAATCTCAGTGTCATTGATTGTTATAGATGTGTTTAAATTGTTTCTCTCAGTTTAATCTGGTGGGTCATATGTATCTAGAAATTAACAAATTATTTTAAGGGTTTCCAATTCAGTGGAATGTGTTTTTAAGGTATTTCATAAGGATTTTCTGAATTTTGTTGGTGTCTGTTCATTCTTCTTTTTACCTATATAGAACTTGAGTGTTCTATTTAGGTTAGTTTGGCTAAGAGTTTGTTGAACTTGTTTAAGTCTTGACAACACCAACACTGTTGTACCAATACTTGCTGTCTAGTTTATTTGTTCCCTTCCTTTCTTTAATTTCTTTTTAAAAAAAAATTATTTTATCTCTCTCCATCACCCTCTCTCCTCCACTCTGTGTGTGTGTGTGTGTGTGTGTGTGTGTGTGTGTGTGTGTGTGCATGTGTGTATGTATGTACCCACACACTATAGGGATAAAAATCTGTTGTTTGAACTCTAACATGCTGTGTATAGGTTTTTTTCCCCATGGAGGTTCCTGCATTCTTGGATTATTCTTGAGATTTCATCTAATTCATTCTGTTAATCCCATTGAGTGAGAGTAAAGACCCATTACCCAAGTTAAAGTCAATTAAGCAAGCTTCATTTTACAATACACAGGACTGACTCTCTAAAGCAGCATTTGGGAGAACAGTGTGGATGAACTTTTCATGCCTCATTATAGAGGGGAAAAAGGTGCACACTGGGAATTTCCAGAGGAATTTTGGTAATTCCATAGACTTGGCAAGTGAATTAGAGAAGTAAACAGCAGATATGATTATTTGATAGATCATCTTGGCAGAACATCTCAAGATTGTTAGGAGAAATCTTATCAGGGCAGAGTTCAGGGTCCATTCAAATACCATAGAGTTTGGAACATATCAAATTCCAGAAATAGGTTCAAGGCCCCTCAACTTGAGTTTTGCAGTACATAGAAATGAACTTATTTTGACCTTATAACAAGATGGCTTCTAATCTTAAGATTAAAAGGCTGGTCAGTCAACTCTCATTGGAATCATTTACTTTGGATTTGATACTTCACAAAGTGGTCATTCTGCCTCAGATTTTCATGTTTCTTTTATTTATTCATTAGGAGTTCCACATCTCAGTTTATTTTGTTGGTTGGATTTTTCTTTCCATACCTGTTGTATTCTTTCAGTTAAGGTATTTGCAGTATTCAAAGGGAGCTAGTCTGTAGAAACTTTTAGGTTATGTACTTCCTCACTGGACAGAGAAAATATTAATTCAGAAATGACACAGCAGCTAACTATAATATTAAAAAACAATATTCTCTTCAACTTTTAATATCTATTGGGGATCAGCTAAGTAGAGTATGTGTATGAAATAAGAGTTTCTAAGTTGCCTGGTGGTGGTGGCACATGCCTTTAATCTGAGCACTCAGAAGGCAGAGAGAGGTGGATCTTTGAGTTCCAGGCCATGCTGGTCCACAGAGCAAGTTCCAGGATAACCAGGGCTATGAAGAAAAATCCTGTCTTGAAAAAATTGATAGATTAAAAGCACATGAGGGGAGAGAAAATGAGAGGGAAAATACTTAGTTTTTGCATAGAAAGAATAGAGTATACCATGGCATGGTTTTAGAAACATACATAATATAAAGAAAAACCTAGTTTAGCAACACAAAAACTACTGCAAGACTATACAGAGATATTTATGCAAGATTAAATATTTCATTTTTATAGTCAGTATTTCTTCTTAGATGGGGTAGATTTTCATTCCTTTCTCTCCTGGTGCCATCATAGAAAACACTGTTGAAAGAGTAGTGAGTAGTGCAGTTTGAACCCATAACACCAGATTTGTGAGTATGCAGGGTCCCAATGAAGACTGATCTTTTGCACAACTGTGCCAAAATCTGCTTTCTCCATTTTCACACTGTGGTTTTATTGCCAAACTTAAATGTTTTTTGTCTATAGCATTTGCAGATCTTAAATCTCTGTCCATGGTATATCTAAGACTTGCTTTAATCTACAGGGCAGCCTTTCATTTTCTTGTTAGCTGTTCCTGAGGTATCCATGTCATAGAGGTGGAGAAAGCAGGGTTTTGTTTTGTTTTTGGCAATTATGGTGACTGTAGCAAAAGCCACACAGTGATAGAAATTATCTGCTTTAGGATCACACTCACACATCAGCCTTCATCTTCACTGTTTGTGCTAGTACTATATCTTAGATGCCCAAGGTGTGTCAGGCCCCCAGTCACATCTTCACGGGCTAATGGACCTCCTGCTAGATATTTCTGCAGCTCATCATTTAGGTTTCCATGGCAATTCCTGTTCATTGTAGCCCAAACTATATAATGCAGCCAGCTTAGCTTTTTCTCCTAGAAATAGGGTTGTTTATTATCCTCATTGTTTTCTTTTGTTGAGTTGTACTTATGGATCTTCTCTGATCCTCCATCTTACATGAAGTCTCAACTCCCCAGTGTTCCATTTTCATTGCAACAATTGTGGTCTCCATCCTTTATATCATTCTGCATGAGCAGCTTCCTGAAGTTTTAACACAAATGTGAATGAATTTGCATTATACAAAGCAATGAAGGAAGTGAGTGGGACTGACATCTTCTTAGTCTTTGGATAAAGAGACTCAGATGGTGAAGACATTTGCTCTTCTGGGTCAGGTCAGAAATTTTAAGTCTGAACCCTCTATAGATTGATTATGGCTCCAAATTTCATCTCAGAAACTGAATTTCTAATGCAACAGTGATGCATGACATTTTAGGTTAACTTGCCAAGCAATAATTGAAGTCAACTATAGACAAACAAGTTATAATTTTCAGGAACATCTTATTTTGGCAAAAGGTGTTTTATACAAAAAGTTAGTATAGTTTATTAATGCAGGGCTAGTTGAGAATACTGTATTTCAATGATCAAAATAAGACCAAAGTCTATTTTCCTGTCTACCCATATCACATCCATTTATTTCTATTTCAGCAAATGTTTTGGAGAAGGAACAGAGTATAACCTTTAAAGATTTTTAAATTACATTTATTTAGGTAGTAAGAAGTATAATTAATCTTATCTAGACTCAGTTCCCCACTGCTGTTGAGTGATAGTCAACTACTATTGTAACCCATCAGGACTTTGGGAGGAGTGAAAAAACCAGATGTGCAAATAATAACTAGCATGTTAAAGTTATTATTAGTTCCTAAATATATAATTCTTCATTGTCTACACTGGATGAAGAGTTCAACCTTTGGCATTCTTATGGGAAGAGTATTCTGTGTACTCAACCTACATACTGAGAACCAGATCATAAAACAATCACAAAAGTCACAGGGATAATTGAATTAATTCCCTTGCTGAGGGATATGTTAAATGTCTTGGAGGAGCAGATCCATGAGAATGCTATGGTAGGAACTTTTAATTTTTATTTATTATTTGAAAATTTCATACATGTATAAGGTGTTTCTTGATCATATCCATACTTCACATCCCTCTCCAAATGACTCCCACTGGACCCTCCAAATCACATTTCCATAATTCAAACCATCCTTTCATGCTTATTTTAACCTGCTGAGTCCAACTAGTAGGTAAATGGCTGTGGTGTCATCCATTGGGGCCCTTGGAACCTATCAGTGGACACACTCCTAAAGAAAAATGACTCTTCTTTCCCACCACCCATCAATTCCCAACAGCTCCTCAACCATAGGAGGCCTGTCCCAATCTATGATGGAATTTTTATCTAGTTCAGTTCTGAACTTAACTTGTATAGGTAACTGCAGTTGCTTTGAGTTAATGTATACAACAGCCATGTCATGCCCTAAACATTTTGCAGCATCCCCCACCTACACTTTCTGTTGTTCTTGAGCAATGTAAAACCAAACCGAAACATAACCAATAGAGGAGTATTTATTTGACTTAGTAAGGTATTGCTATGAAATATTAGTAGTAAGGGCTCAGTAACGTCCAAGTGCTGTAAAGTACATGAGTAGAGGTGCTCCTGCTCAAAACAATATTTTCCCAGGGGTAAGTCAGAGTTTTCTTACCAACAGAATTTAGGCAGCACTTTAAGAGGAATTTATTAGATTGATTTATACAATCTTCATGGAAAATACAACAGTGCTATTTACAGGCTGGAGGGATTTCTAAACAAGTATATGCTCAGACCCTATGTAAGAACTCTCAGATCAAGAGGAACAGATGATACAAAAGCAATCTGAACCTAAGGGCTGGAAGTCCCTTGAAGAGTTACTAGTTTAAGCAAAGGATGAAGATGGATTCTGATGTTTTCAGATATTGGCAGGGGAAAAAAGATGTAACAGTTAAAAAAAAAATCCTCAAGGCCATCTTGACTCTTCTGCTACTTGTTCATTTCAGCAACCCTGCCCATTATAGTTTTGCTCATATACAGGCCAGGAATTCCCAACCTCACTTCAAGGATCCTCATGTCAATTTCTTCTGTATATTTGCTCAGAGACACATTGTGAAATGGGGTTGACATTAAAAGTTACTTTCAATTCAACCATACTTATAGTCAAAATTAAGGTTGGAAGTCAAAGGCCAACTTCTGGGAGTCGGGTCTTTCTTCTTCTCCTCCTCCTCCATCTTCTTCCTCCTCCCTCTTCCTCCTTTCCTTCTTCATTTTTTGCTTTTGGTTTTTTCAAGACAGGGTTACTTTGTGTATCCCTGGTGTCCTAGAACTCACTCTGTAGACCAAGTTGGCCTCAAACTCAGGTATCCTCCTGCCTCGGTCTTTCAAGTGCTGGGATTAAAGGCATGCACCACCACCACCCAGCTCAGGTCTCTTCTTCTACTGTGAGCTCAGCTTATCAGGCTTGTGTGGCAATGGTTTTTACACTCTGATCCATCTCACTGGCCCATGAACACTTTTTAAAACGTTTTTCTTTTGTAATTACACTAGATGTCTATTGGTCTGGTGGCTGAATCACATTAATATGCCTTATTGCATTTGAACCCCTTTGCAATGAATAGAGTTATCTCTCCAAGTCTTTTTATTTTCAATTTTCAACCTTAGAGTTGACCAACTTTGTCTTTTCTTTGGAGTTGTTTCTATGTCTCAGGGTTTTATTTTTATTTTTTCATTTCACATACCAACCACAGTTCTCCCATGTCTCAAGTTAAAAAAAAATATTTAGCTTTCTTAAAAAATGTGCACCTATGAAGGCATTGGATCTGCTAGAGTTGGAGTTATAGGTTATTGTGAACCACCCAACCTAGGTACTGGGAGTTGAACTCAGCAAGTGTTCCTTATTGTTGAGCCATCTCTGCAGGCCCATGGCTCAGTTATTATATTGAATGTGCACATGTGCATGTATGTGGTAGCCAAAGGACAACCTATGCTGTCAGTCAATCAGGTGTGGTCCACATTTTTTGTTGTTGTTGTGACAGGGTCTCTCACGGCCCAGAGCTCAAGAAATAGGGTAGGATGGCTGGCCAGAGTATCAGGGATCCCTCTGTCTCTAGCTCCCCAGCATTGGGTTATAAGGTTGTGTCATTACGACCAGTCTTTCCTTTTACACTTAAGTTCTGTTGATAGGACCCAGTTCTTCCTCTGCGCACTTTAGTGACTCAGTCCCTGATATTTGTGGTTGCATTATTTTTCTCCTATAATTCCTTTAAAACCTATTTTGAACAATAATACATCAATTTTGATTGTTATGTAAAATTGGTTCTGATGGCAATACAGTGATAAAGCCATGTTTACAGCTTTCAGAGCTAGGTAAAACTCCTACTAGCCGCAGAATTCACTAGAAAGAACTGAACTTGGTGATTTTTCAGTGTGGGATATCAAATACATTGACATTGTACCTGCTTGGCAGCAAATGCCTTATCCGTGTGCTGCAACACACACACACACACACACACACACACACACACACACACACATACACACACACACACACACACACACAGAGAGAGAGAGAGAGAGAGAGAGAGAGAGAACCCAGCTGCCATGTGGGTTCCCAGTACACACACGGTAGTTAATAGCTATCAGTAACCTTAGTCCCAGGGGATCTGATATCCTCTTCTGGATTCCAAATGCACCAGGCACACAAAGTGCAGACATACATACAGACAAGGCACTCATATATATGAAATGAAATGTTTTAAAAGATGGATTGATGGATGGAGAAAACATATCCTAACAAGTCACTGAAAATATATAAAATGTCTTAGGAACCTGTAGATGGTGTTTAGACCAGCCATTCTCAAACTGTGGATAATAACTTCTTTTGGGGTCAAACGACATTTTCCCAGGGGTCACAGATCAGATATCCTGTATGTCAGATATTTATACTACAATTCACAACAGTAGCAGAATTACAGTTATGGAGTAGCAACACAATAATTTTATGGTTGGTGGGTCACCAAATATGAAGAACTATATTGAAAAGTTGCATTAGAAAGATTGAGAACCAATGGTTTTAACTTCTGAAACTTCTGCTTCACAATATCTAGGAAACTAGGCCAAATATTTTTAAAAAATTCAAGAATAATTTTAAGTTAGTAGAGATTTTGCTTCTCATGATATATTATGAATTAATGTGGAAATCATTATTTCCTTTAAAATTATAACTCAACTGAATCTTTGAAAATCTTTTTAGCTAAATAGCTTATGTAGACATGACAGCTATCATTATTTATTGCTTAAACTCAGGTTCTCATGAGGACAGCATCTGCTAATAAAACTTAAACTAGAATTAGACACATGGTCACATCATTACAGAAGCAGGTTTGCACAAGATCTAACACATGAATAAAGAACTCAGGCTTCTGAAACAAGATAATCCCAGAGAGCATTAATTCCATTTTTTCTCTGCAATAAAGTACCACTGTTCTTTCAGTGTACATTGGAATTCCTGTTATACTGGCTCAGAAGTATTAATGCTATTTTTTTCTATTACTAAAAACTGTTTTTTAGAGGCTATGGACAGATGTATCAGCGGGTAAAGGTATGAGACCTACATGGTGTTATCAGTTAATGTAGGGGAAAGAGGCTGGCTAAAGAAACTCAAGGAGATCAGAGCCATCTCTGCCCCTGGCACACTGACCTATGAAACCAACCAGTCACAGAGCAGGAAAGTAGTACTCTGGCCCCTGGAGCCCAGAACTAGGGGGAAAAAACACAGCCTGGGTTTGGGGCCTGAGCCAGAGAAAGGAACACTTTATCCCCAAACCCAGAACCAAGTGAAACATGCCCTGACTCTGAAACCAGTACCAAAGAAACACTCTTGGTCCCTAGAATCAGAGTCAGTAGGTGTTCTCTCCACCCTGGTAGAAGCAGCCACTCTCCTGGACTCCTCCTTCCCAAATAAATCTCTTCCTCAAAAGAGTTTGGGATGTGAAGATTTTCATTCACTGGCACAGAGAAGAACCTTGCTGAGACGTCCCATAGTGGACTGAGCAAGGGGAAGCTGAACAGAAAAAACTTGATGAGATGTCCTTGAGTAACACTTTTCTCCAGCACCAGAGGAAATTGCTAAATTTTTGCAGGGGTTTCCCCTTTTGCAGAGTGAAGCAAAAAGAAGCAACATCTTAGGCCAGAGAAGAAACAGTGCTCTGCTAGGAAGCCCCCTTAAGCTCAGCTGTAGCAGCTCTCCAGGAGAGGAGCAGGATTGCTATATCCTGCAGGGAGACTATACCCCATGACACCAGGTATAGCCTGATTCCTGAACAGTCAGGATATCCTTCTCTGCCAAGCTGTTCTAGCAGCTCCAGGCCTGACTCTCCTGAGCAGTCAGAATACATTCCCTTCCAGAGCTGTTGTCTCATTGCAGCTCCAGCCACCAGAGCTGTCCTAGCAGCTCAAGGTATCCAGAATACCTCGCCCACTAAGGTTGAGCTGTCTCATCACAGCTCCAGTTGTCAGAGCTGCTCTTCCAGCTTGAGGTATCCTGGATACTCCCAGGGCTGAGCTGTCTCATTTCAGCTCCAGCCATCAGAGCTGTCCTATCAGCTCAAGGTGTTGCCTGACTCCCCAAGTAGTCAGGATACCATTCCCCAAGAGCTGCAAAATTCACCTCACAGAATTGCAACAAACTCACATTTTGGTGCTGAAACCCAGGACCAAACTCCCAGAGTGGCAACAGTTACTTACATTTTTGTGCCAAAACCCAGGACCAAACCCCCAGAGTTATAACACAGTTACTTACAGTTAACAACTCCAGCCAGTTTTCCACCGACTTCCACCGATATCCTGGCATATGCTCCCTCCCCCCCCCCCCCCTCTCTCTCTCTCACACACACACACACACACACACACACACATACACACAAATTAATAAGTATAAAAACAAAGATCACAAAAGGTGCCTGGTATAATGGCACACACCTGTAATTCCAGTACTCAGGAGGCAGAGTCAGGTGGATCTTTGGGTTTGAGGCCAGCCTAGTGTACATAGACTTCCAGGGCAGCCAGGGCTAATTGCAAAAAGTTGATAAGGTATCCTATGACTATATAAAAATCTTTTTTTTTTTTTTGAGAACATCTTGTTGCATATCCTGGCTGGCTTAGAACTTGATATGTAGACCAGGCATGCAAACATCAGAGGCTTTCCTATGTCATAACAGCAAAAATTCTGTAAAAGGAATCAGGAAAACAATCACATTCACAAAAGACACACGAAGGTGTAGAGAGATGGGTAACAGCATTTGTTACTCTTGCAATGGACACAAGTTCTCAAACTCAGAGATCCACCTGCCTCTGCCAGATGGGAAATAACTGTCTTTAACTCCAGCTCAAGGCTGTCTGACCCCTCTGACCTCTATAAAAACCTTCATTCACTTCTGTACATAAGCCCACACTGAGATACGTTAAAAAATTATCATCTTCAACTACAAAACCCTGCTGAAATAAACCTACACAAGGAAGTAAAGCTGAAAAATTTAAAGGTTGAAGGAAAGTGTTAAAGTCAACACTACATGCTGGAAGACCTCTCATGCTTATGAGTTGACAGAATTAGTGTTGTGAAAATGTGTCTATAAGAAATCTACAAATTCCATGCATCTGTATCAAAATTCTAATCACATTCTTCACAGTAATAGAGAAAAAATCTATTATATGAAATCAAGGCCACAGAAAATTAAAGAAACTTTGAGCAAACAGCAGCATACTGGAACATGCAAAGCAATGGAACAGAACAGAGGACTTGGATGTAAATCCACATGGCTGCAGCAACCTGATTTCGACAGATACCACAAATATATAATAGAGAAAAGATTTCTATTCCTATTCTACAAACTGGTACTTAAATAACTGCACATCTACACTTAGAAGATAGAAACTCTTGCTTTCTAAAATTAATATACAACCCAAAACTCCAAAACTCTTACAAGAAACAGAAGGAAACACTTCAAGGTAGGCACAGAAAATACACTCTTTAAAAGACTCAGAGCAGAGTCACCAAATATTCTAGCCTGGCCTGGGTGCTGGAGGGGCCTAGGGAGAGTCCAGTCTGTCTCCACTTCCTTTTGGTGTGGATGACTGCATTTGCATTTGGTCCACTAACTCAGCTCCAGGTGAGCTTGACAAATCTTTCCCAACCTGGAAAATGTGGAAAGTAACCTATTTTGTTTTCTGTTAAATCTTGTGTGCATACACACAAACACACTCCAACTACTTAGGAAATAAAGGCAAGTATTAAAATACAGAATTTCATTAAAAAGCTGCAGTACAAGAAAAGAAACAATTTAGTGGACTAATATGTATGCAAGCAATTAAATTCATATGCAAACTACTAATTACTGGGCTGGAGAAACAGCTCAAGGGTTAGGAGCACTTTTGGCTCTTGCAGAGGATTCAGGTTCAATTCTCAGCACACATGGTAACTCATACCACCTGCAACTCAAGTTCCAGGGAATCTCATGACCTCTTCTGGCTTCTGTGGGCTCGTTCCTCCATACATGTGGTGCCCATGAACTCTCTCTCACATGCACACAAGGAAATGAAATGAACAAATAAATACCAAGAATTCAAAGAACACCTAAAACAAAAGGGCTGATAAAATAGAATTCTAAGCAAAGAGCTCCAACTAATCAGCAATGTATGAAAGTTACTTCCTCCTCATACCAACTCTCAAAAGCTAAAATTACTTTCTAATATGGAATTCAACATTTATAGACATACTGTTTTATGTCATTCTTTCACCCAGTTTATTATACATGAAAAGAATCTCCCAAAATTTAGAGACCAACAGAAATGAAAGGAGGCAATGTACCCAACTAGTTTTTAAAAATGCATTATCCGAAATGAAAAAAAAGTTATCTGATAAAACAAATGAAGTATAAGTTTGCTCTGAGTAAATCATATTTACAAACTTTAATTTCATTAACAACCTTTATTTTGATCTTTGTTTTCTCTTCTTGTTCTGGCAGTGATGAGGATCAAAGCCAAAGTAAAAATGTTGGACAAATGTTCTAAAACTGAATTCTAACCCTAGCTCTATTTCCTCCTCATAACAATTTGTTCAATATTTGCATATCACTTCAGCTTTTTCAAATTATCAACACCAGGATGCAACAATAAGTTTTCCCATAACAGTGTAGAGAACCAAGGTACCTCCATATTGCATGCTTAATTCTGAAAGTTCCTAATCTACCATGCAGACATGTGAAATATATTTAAAAAGTACAGTCTAATACATATTTTTAGAGAATCACAAACTTGTTTGTAGCAATAGTGCTGTCTGTGTCCATTACTAGGCATCTACTAGCAAAACTCATATACACATACTTCTAGTTTTATAGACATAAAGGAGATTAGGAGATTTTAAGACATCTGACTGAATGGACTTATGTATTTGCATTGGCATAAGAAAGATAACTCACTTATGACATGAGCTTTTTTTAAAAAAATAATAACATGACAAGGGGAAAGCAAAAGAGCAAAGATAAATGGCATATACTCTTAAAGCCTAATCTCATGCTGGTAGCAAATATGCTGAACTATATTTTCTGGTATCATGATTAGGGGCAGCAGTAGTGATGCACTGTGATGATCATGTATACAAATACACAAAATTAACAAGCATTCCATAGCCCATTACACTCAAATGAAACACACATGGTTTGATGATTTTAACGAACTTTACACTAAATAACTATGGCAATGTAACAGTGTAGGCTAAGAGTTAATGTTCACCAGTTTGGATTTATTAAATATAAATCTTCATTTTTTCCCACTTGTCATTATTTAAAAGGATGCAATCTATGGACTCAAAGAAGCACTGGTATTAGTGGAAAACAGAGTTCAATATATTGTAATAAAATACTTAGCAGATAACAAGTAAAACAGGGCAAAGCAATGCCTAGAAAAGTGACACTTGCAAAAGTAGGAAATTCTCCTCAGTAACTCCTCAGTAACTCAGAATCTCCTCAGGAAATTCTCCTCTTAATATATTAAGAATAGTAAGCCGGGCGGTGGTGGCACACGCCTTTAATCCCAGCACTTGGGAGGCAGAAGCAGGCGGATCTCTGTGAGTTCCAGGCCAGCCTGGGCTACCAAGTGAGTTCCAGGAAAGGCGCAAAGCTACACAGAGAAACCCTGTCTCGAAAAACCAAAAAAAAAAAAAAAAAAATAGTAACATTCTGGAAATCTGCCTGAAAATTCAAAGATAATGTGAATCATGAAAACGAACAAAAATTGCCACCCTTTAAAGATAAGATTAACTTGTACTTATGAATTACTACTTCCTTTCACTATATCACAACTTTCCAGGTGAGACCATTGTTACAATCACAAAAGATAGAACTATATTCAAACACAAAGCACTTTTAACAAATAGAAACTCCAAACTATATTAAAGTGTATTCAATCCATTTAAAACAAATATCAAGCAGGTTAGAAACTGCATCTAATGAGGAATAACACTGTCATTAATTTTAATTGAAAAGACTCACTAGAATTCATTACATTTTATTGAGATAAATGGTATGATCTTACTCATTTTTGGCCATAGAACAACTTACAGCAGCCTAGTACACTTCTTGTTTTGACGAGCAAAGAAAAACTTACAATAAAAGTTGAACCATGTAAGCATAAAATAAATTTTACATGTTAAAAACCAGTTTCAAACTGATGAATACGGCAATGGATTTTAACTTATGAAGATACACAATTTTAAGCTGGGTGTGGCAGATCTGTGTGAATTCAAGGCCAGCCTGGTCTACAAAGTGAGTTCCAAGACAGACAGGGCTGTTATACAGAGAAACCCTGTCTCAAAAAGCCAAAAACAAAGCAAAACAAACAAAAAACATATACAATTTTAAACTATATTGAATATGAAGATGCCTTCTGAGTAAATGGGAAAGATAACATTCTTTAATATATTTATTGGAAAAATGTACAAAAGTCAGCCAGGTATGGTGTCACACACATCTTTAATCCTAGCACTTGGGAGGCAAAGGCAGGCAGATCTCTGTGAGTTTGAGGTCAGCCTGGTTTCCACAGTGAGTTCCTGGAAAGACAGAGCTATGTAGAGAGACAATGTGTCAATAAACAAAAGAAAACAATGACAGTTCAAAAATTACACTTGGGGCCAGTGATGAGACTCAAATGAGTAAAAGTGCTTGCTGAGGAAGCATGGCAGGGAAGAAAATCGTGAATGTTGTCCACTGAGTGTCACAACCACACTATGGCAAACATACAAACACACACACACATAAATAAATAAATACAACATAAAAAACTTTTTGGAAGAAAATAAACTACAAAATATAAAATCTACATAAGAATGTTACTCTGAGAAAATCTAAGTATGCACCTAAATGTAAAGGAAACTGCCAAGCAATTAATAATAATGATATAGAAAAGAACATGCCATAAAATGACAGCCAGAAAACACTAACAACAGATATACGTTTTCAACTTCACATGAAACACTGTTACTCAAAATGTACCTAAAAATTAAGCATACTGGATGATTAAAAATGCATCTGAATTTAACAAATCCAATACAGCTTTCTAGCAAAGGAGACTATATTACTTGATTTAAAAACAGCCATTAAATCGAAATTCAATTGATTTACCAAACGGACTTTCATCACCAACATTCAAGTAGTTTCTTTAAACAGTTGCTATTGTTGTTCCTTGCAAAGTGTCCTGGAAGTTTTCAACTGTGGGCTAAAGTTCTTGTCCTGCCCCAGCTTTCCAGCCATCGAGGAAAACAGGCAGGTGAAATAATGTCAGTCATTTTACTTGCCAAACCATACTTCAAAAGTTTTGTTTTTTAAAGTCAAGAGGTCTTGTATATGCATGAAAACGGAAAAAATTAAAATATTTATTAAAATTTTTAGTGTATTTCAGGTTTTCAGTAATATTCTACAAACAATTGTTCCAGCTCTTCACATTTCTTGCTTATACAATAATCAGCTACATCAGAAAATGTAATGACTCTTACTTAAAACATAAAATTTTCTTTTATATTTTTACAATGACAAATTTTATTTGGTTAGAAATGGTTCTTCTTAAATCTCCCAAGCAGTGCTCAAACCCACAATGTAGACTAAGGTTTATTCAATGTTGCAATTCTCTAAAACTCCACTGCCCTAGTGTGGGAATAAAAGGCATGCACCAAGCCTACTACAACAACAGGTTTTATCCTATATACACTTGCATATGTAAGTAAAAATTACACAACTGCTGATCTCATATTCTCTTGGTTTCTCTCCATACTTCTTTCATTCCTTGCAATAACAGCAAGCTGGCTAACAAAGACTCTCACATGATTTACATTAGTATAAGTTCTATCCACTGGATTTCTTTTCATTGTGAGTTCTTTCATGTTGGTGAAGATATGTAGAACATGTGAATGCTTTCCCACATTGCTTACATACATATGGTTTCTCTCCAGTATGGTTTCTTTCATGTATTTGAAGGGATTTTGAAAAAGTGAATGCATGCCCACATTGCACACATACATATGGTTTCTCTCCAGTGTGGATTCTTTCATGATTGTAACAAGCCCTATGTTGGATGAAGGCTTTCCCACATTGCTTACATGAATAAGGTTTCTCTCCAGTATGAATTCTTTCATGTTTGTGAAGGTATGTGGAACATGTAAATGCTTTCCCACACTGCTTACAAACATAAGGTTTCTCTCCAGTGTGAATTCTTTCATGAATGTAACAGGCACTGGAATAGGTGAAGGCTTTCCCACAATGTTTACATGAGTAAGGTTTCTCTCCAGTATGAATTCTTTCATGGATCAGAAGCTGAGAGGAACGAATGAAGGCTTTTCCACACTGTTTACAAACATAGTGTTTCTCTCCAGTGTGAGTTCTTTCATGATTGTTACGGGTTGTGGGATCACTGAATGCTTTTCCACAATGCTTACATAAATAAGGTTTCTCTCCAGTGTGAATTCTTTCATGTTTACGAAGGTATGAAGAACGTCCAAATACTTTCCCACACTGCTTACATGCATAAAGTTTTTCTCGGCTGTGACTTCTTTCATGTTGGAGAAGGTGGTAAGAATGAATACATGCTTTCCCACATTGTTTACACACATAAGGTCTGTCTCCAGTGTGAGTTCGTTCATGATTATAGCAGGCCCTTGGATGGATGAAAGCTTTTCCACAATACTTACATGCAAAAGTCTTCTCTCTAGTATGAATTTTATGATGTTTGATAAGGTGACTGGAATTAATGAAGGTTTCTCCACACTGCTTACATACAAATGGGTTTTCTCCAGTTTGGAGTTTTTCATATGACTGAACATAACTACATGTCATGAGAGCTGTTTCAAACTGCTTATATTCACGGAGACTATGACTTGTCTCATAATCTTGATCAGAAGTGAGACTTCTACAGTGCTCATTAGATAGTTTATTTTCATAGGGTTTCTGTCTGGAAGGATTCTCATGGGTAAGAAAGGACTCAGAATGTGTAAAATCTTTCCAACATTTCTTATGTTTAAAAAGTTTTTCCACATGTTCCTGACATGCATATGGTTTCTCTACAGTTGGACCTCTGAGGTGCACATCTGACTGTGAAAGACCAATGACATCATTTTCACACACACTGTTTTCACATACTATTATTCCAGGAAGTGTGCACTCATTAACAATATGCTCTTGAATCTGTTGAGGGGCTTCTCCATACTGAATACCACGTTCAAATTCATAGAATCCTTTAACCATATGAGTGCTGCAAAAAAATGAAAAAAATATTACTATAGTTTTACGGCTAGCCAAGAAAAGTGTTGGAGGCTGGTAGTACACACTTGTTATTGCAGTACTTAGAAGGCAAGGGCAAAGGGACAGCAAGTTCGAAGCCAACATAAGCCACATAGAAAGACCTCATCCTATGGGAAAAAAAGAGTGTTGACTATTGCCACAAGAATTTATGAACCTAAAAGGACTGAACATTGAGCCACAGGCCCTGAGAATAACAATCTTCTTAGTTTCTCTAATATTGTCTCCTAAAATAATCCACACACAATTACAAAAAGAATGGTGAAAAAACACTGCAGACACACAGTAATTTGTTTAGCCCTTGTCATGCTTTGTTCTTTAAGTATCTCAAGTTACCAAAGTTGAATATTCCTTATGAAAAATGGTGTGGGTCAGGCTTTATGGAATTGAGACAGCTGAGTATTTTTAATGCAGTTATTGAAGGTAGGTTACAATATATCACAAACACTTTTATTCACATACATCTTATATTCAAAGCCTAAAGGCAACATGATAAAAATATATGAGATAATTTTGTGCACAAAGGAAAGTTTTTGTATAATGAAAGAATTAGAAAAATGTCCCATATAGTTTAAGGTTACATGATATTGTGCAAGATTACATTGCAGACTTGGGATCCTTTAATTCTGAATGCTTAAGTTCAATGAAGTTTTAGATTGAAACAATTTACATTTAGCTATACTTGGATTATTTACTTGGGTCTCAGATTTCCTATTACTCTCAAGTATTTAATGTAAATTCTTTTTTCTTTGAGTGTAAATTACCTCAGATTTCTCCTAATGCTTTGGTAATCCTCTCCAATATGTTCTTCCTCGGCTTTCCCTGAAAGGTAAACCCAAGGGAAGTTATTATTCAATATTACATTAAAAATCATTTCATTCTAGTCCCCTCCCACCCACCATCGTGGTATAATGTAACAAAGCACACAATATTCACCAACATCTTCCCTTTCAATATTTCAAATTATGCAACTACACAGAAGAGCAAGAAACAGTTATTTCTCTGAATGAACAAGGAAAAGAATCACGCTGTATTTTTTACCTATGGAGATCAGGTTGCTAAAGGTTTCTTTCATCACATCTTTGTAGAGCTCCTTTTGATAAGAATCCAACAGAGCCCACTCTCCTAGGGTGAAGTTCACAGCCACATCCTCAAAGGTTACTGGCTCCTAAAATAATCCACATACATTTATGAGATTAATGTTGAGAAAACACTGGAAATAGAGTGACTTAATTCTTTCATTTCATGCTTTGTTCTTCATCTATTCCTTATACATCATGGCTAGCATTACTTTTTACTATTTACAAATAGTAAATACACATTTACTATTCATTCTAACTCTCACAGTGTCACACAATTCTCATGTCAGTATGGAACTGTATGATAAATGAACACCAGAACAGGACCACCTGTTGTGATGTTTGCCTCAACTGTACACTGCATCTTTAGTAATTTAAAACCCACCAGAGTAGACACCAGCTCTAGGGAGCCTGTATAGTTATGAGAAATGTCTATTTGTCAATAGAAGCTAATTATGAAGCCTGGGGACATCCACTGGAATAGAAACAGCCAGCTTAACTATAAAGGGGGAATTGCTGCCATGCAATGCTTTATAACTAAAATAGTATTTTATATACTCCTAGTAACTTTCCAACTATTTACCTATTTCTGACATACTAAGAGATTAAAATCCCAGTGAAATTTAGATGAATTCTCTCTTATCAAGACTATGACTGTGCCAGGCATGGTGGTGCACACCATTAATTCCAACACAGAGGAGGCAGGGCCAGATGGATCTCTGAATTTGAGGCCAGCCTAGTCTACATAGTAAATTCCAGGACAACTAGAGCTACATATACAGTGAAACCCTGACTCAAAAAATGAAAAGAAAAAGACTGTGAATGTCAGCCCTAAACAGAACATTTTAATCAGTTCCCTCATGCCCAAGGCTAAAGGAACATCAGAGAAGAGGTGGGAAGAATGTAAGGGCCAGAGGTGGAGAGGAGTGCTATAAAATGCCGACTTCTGGACGTAGCATGACTATTGTACTTGTGAACTCATGGCATCTGTGGTTATCTATCTATACAAGATCAAGCCAGACAAAATCCTGGCATAAACAGATTCACTTCATGCCTCAACCCTTACTAAGGAGCTAGTGACAGGTGGGAGCTGCTGGGGGAGAGAGAATCACTCTTTTACAATGTAGCCACTGGTAGTTTCCTATGCACCAGTGGATGGTACCATACCCATGTACATATAGGCAGTACTAATTAAGCTTAAGGTTTATAAGTAAGAAAAAGGCATGAAGTTGGGCAAGAGACATGTTATGAGGATATACAGGAAGTCTGAAGTGGAAATGGGGGACAGATATGATCATATTTTATTATGCACACATGTAAAATTCTCATAGAATAAAAAAATATAAACAATCACATCACTCGTCTGATAGATAACATGAAACATCTACTGTCAAAATGTGTTACACCAAGGCTAGATATGAAAGCTTGCTGCCAAGTTTGATAGTCTAAGTTGCATCACTGGCCCATATGATGAACGAAGAGAACCAACTGCTGAAAGCTGTCCCTGACCCTTATTCTGTTGTGGTACAAGCACATCACAGCCAGCACCAAGACTAAATACAATGAAAAGCAAATCAAATCGAGGAATAACTTTCTGAAAGAGAAATAGCAAGTCCAGGCTCTTTCTGATTTGTTTTCAAACAAATGTGAAAATGTGATGTCAACAACTTGCAATCTCTTCCAGAAGATAAAAACAGATGAGACTGAGAGTCAGCTCAGTGGTTAAGAGTACTTGTAGGTCTCACAGAGGAGTCCCCAGCACTCATCAGCCAGCTCAAAACCACCTGCAATTTCAGCTCCAAGTGTTCTCACCCACTATTCTGACCTCTGCAGGTATCCTTCCCCCAGGCCCCACACACTGCACTGGTTAGTTTGTGGAGATTTGTTGTTTTGTTTTTGTCAATTTGATACAAGCTAGAGTCATCTGGGAATAGGAAATCTCAACTGAAAAAAAATGTCTTCATAATACTGGCCTATAGGCAAATATGTGAGACATTTTCTTGATTTATGTTTGATATGGGAGGGCCCAATCCATGGTAGGCAGTATCACTTCTAGGCAAGTGGTCCTGGGCTGTATAATAAAACAGGCTAAATAAGTCATGAAAAGCAAGCCAGTGAATAGCATTCCCTTATGGTCTCTGCTTCAGTTCCTGCCTTGCTTGAGTTTCTGCCTTGGCTTCCCTCAATGATGGATTATCATCAGGACATATAAGTCAAATAAACTGTTTTTTTCCCAAATTGCTTTTGGTAATAGTGTTTACCACAGCAATAGAAAGCGAACTAGGACACACATATACACAAAATAAAAAGTGAAAATAAAGCAAAAAAAAAAATACAAACCAACTTTCATCCTATGAGACCAATTCCACTAAAGGAATATGAAGTCACAATACCAAATAGGGGAAAAAATATAGAAATGTCTTTTGAATAGATTTTAAAATCTTTCCCAAATAACAGATTACATATGAGTGTATATATGACATATGTATGTGTGATTTTGTGTGTGTGTGTGTGTGTGTGTGTGTGTGTGTGTGTGTAGCCACCAAACATACACCAAAGGCCATGAGTATACAGACATACAAAGAATCAAATGCCAAAAAAAAAAAACCCATGTCACTGAGCACACATTCTATAATTGCACCAGAGACACCTTCAGGTTCTTATTGGTCAGAAACAGCTTTTTACACACCAACCTTCATTTAATACTAAAGAAGATTCACCATGGGAAGTTTCCTATGCTATTATATGAACATTACAAGTTTTATTGAAGAATGACAGTAATGACACAAGGGAAGCATACTAGTACATGTTCTTTTGTGACATATACTCAGTGTCATAAAATTAATCTTTAATGGAACCATCAAGTTCTCTTAATTCCCATGAATCTTTTAGCTGTTTAATAAAAACGACTTTTTCAAATCTGTATGAACTGTGATGACATTTAAATGACTAGAAACATGGAAATGATACCTTGATCAGTACTCGCAAGGTTGAGGAAGGAAGACTTTTGAGTTCAAGACCTGCCTGGTTGGTACTGCAAAACATGGAAAATAAAACATAAAGACAGACTTTGAAGCTATATTAAATTATAGTTTTAGTATATTAAAAGATGAAGATGAAGAGATCAGAGGAAAGCAATGTGGACATAAGTGAGAAAACTCATTTAATAGAGCAGGCCTTTATCCACAATATCTTTACTATATAAGGTGGTGAAAATTTGGTTTCTACTTGGAAGCATGTATAGTATATTCCTCTGGTCCATGCACAATAGTCAAAGTTTACCTAGAAACGAGAAATTTGAAAATAAAACCCTGTGTCATGTCTGGTAGTTTTTATAGAATCAAAAAATGTTGAGCCTGACACAGGAAGACAGCGAGATAATATTCACTGTAGACCAGTGGTTGTCAACCTTCTTAATGTTTCAACCCTTTAATACAGTTCCTCATGTTGTGATGACCCAAATCATAAAATGATTATTTTGTTGCCACTTCATAACTGTAATTTTGCTAGTGTTATGAATCATAATGTAAACATCTGATATGCCACCCCTCTGAAAGGGTATTTCAACCCAAATGGCGTCACAATCCATAGGTTGAGGACCACTGCTCTAGACTATGTAAGCATCTTTAAACACTGGTCTTATAGTAGAAGTTTGAAAAATAGCCAACTGACCTTTGGATTTAAGAACAGAATTTCCTCATGAGAAAAAAAAAAAACCTTCTGTATAGACCATATGGAGATACGTTAATATATGAAAATTAAGCACGGTGAAAGACAACCAAGCAAAAAAGCTATCAAGAGCCAATGCGATACCAAAGAATCAAGTGTGCAAATTCACAAATGAATGCATGACAAAAAGAATGACAACAAAAATATAACTAATCAACTTAAAACATACAGGAACTAAGAGTCATAGCCCTGAGTAAGGAAGTCAACATGCAAATTGTATTTTTTTTAAAATTTGCGTGGTTATGTGCACACTTTTGGTGGCCAGAAAAGGGTGTGGGATCTGTGGTGCGACACCAATTCTGAAGAGACATGAACAAATGTCTACTCACCCCAGATAGGGAACTGATGACAGACCAAAGTAAGGATATCATTCAAGTCTAACTTGATAAACCAATGTGTTTTATTGGATTACTTACAGGAATATGTGTGAGCAAAAATGCCTGAAAGACCTTAGCATCACCAAAAGCCCACCCCCTACATGGATGATGGCTCAGAAAAGTTGGAAACCTGTAGCACACCACATATGGTACAGGCAGCTCATCAGTATCTTTTCTGGGCAGCTATGAGCCTCTAAAAGGCATCTCTGTTGAACTAAGAGTATCTTTCTGCAATCTTTACTGTTTACATAATCTTGGAGAACAAGGGGCCTATTGAATCTGGTCTGTTTCAGGAAGTTCCTGAGGCTTTAGAGTTGTTTATTTTAATGAGCTTCCCAGTGAGATGAAATGCTTCACCTCTTTTCAGAATATCCTGAGTCTTTTTTGGTTTGTTTGTTTTTCAAGACAGAGTTTCTCTGTAGCTTTGGAACCTGTCCTGGAACTCTCTCTGTCGACCAGGCTGGCCTTGAACTCACAGAGATCTGCCTGTCTCTGCCTCTCAAATCCTGGGATTAAGGCATGCACCACCACCGCCTGGTCATTCTGGGTCTTAATGAGTTTCCTTCCATCCAAGATGAAATGTTTTATCTCAGAGGAAATTGCTACACATCAGCATTCCCCTAAGTAACCTGATCTGGGCACTGGGAACCAAACTTGGGTCTTCTGGAAAAGCAGCAAGCACTCTTAACTACAGAGCCATCTATCCAGTACCTAAAGTGTTCTCTTTGAGAACCGATGGACAAAAAGAATTTATGCATGAACAACATTTACATCACTGTCATTTCCTGTAATATGAACTTCAATGCAACCTATTAGAGTCATATTTCTCTAATGTGTGACAAATGTAGTTTGTATTTATACCTGTTGCCATATGCAGTATTTTTACATTTCTAAAGCCAGTTTGAAAATGTCCTAAGAACATGGACACAAAACCAAATAAGGAAACAGTTTAAATCTAACCTCAGATACAGGCATGCATAAAACATACCAAGGCAAAGAAAAAATCCCAGGGTGTTTTCGTTTGTAAAGCAAGCTGAAAGCTACAAGTTAAACCTCTAAGAGCATGCTGAGTGTGGTCCAGCAAGAAGGCTTAACTGGTAAATGTGCTTACCTCCATGCCTGATGACCAGAGTTCAATCCCTGGGACTCATGTTATAAGTGAGATCCAACTTCTGCAAGCTGTCCTCTGACCCCGCCATACATATCGTGGAATGTGCGTACTCACAAATACACACACACACACACACACACACACACACACACACACAAGTAAGTGTAAAAAGTTTAAAAAAGAGCAATGCATAGTACAAAGTCACATGTAGGGACCAGCACAAATGCCTCAGAAAGTAAATGGGCCTGTCATAAAACCCAATATTTTGAGTTCAATGCCAGGAATCATGTGGTGGAAGGAGAGAACCAAGTCTCATAAACTGTCCTCTGACCTCCAAATATGAACCTACATTTACATACAAATAAGTAAACAAGTGAATGTAATAATTTTTTAAAGTTACACGTAGAAGATATAGAAAAGCAGACAAAGATGAATAAGGATGAATCAAGCAGGCAGGGCATCAGATGATGACTTGAACAAATGCCTAAGGTCCAGGCAGAAATTTTATTTTTGAGATAGCACCCATATATGTACCTCAGGTTAGTGTCACATTTAACCAATGTCCTTTCTCATCCTCCCAAGTAGTTACTGCAGACATATACAACCACTAGTTAATTTTAGTGGGAATTCTCAGAAAATCAGTTATTAAAAAATCTTTGAAGTGTGCTTTTTTTTTTGAAAATACAAACTGCAGAACACAATGTGTTTCATTATGAAATTTTGATACATACATACTACAGACGTGGATACAAATGTTTGGTGTTCTTTCAGTAAATACATACACATCCACTTAGATGCAAAAAACTTCTCAATTGGTCTCTCAAGCATGCAAAAGAGGTCTTAATCATCATGTTCTAGTTTCTTTCTTTCTTTCTTTCTTTCTTTCTTTCTTTCTTTCTTTCTTTCTTT